>JAJJMC010015859.1:12264524-12324665 GCA_023531435.1 Papaver californicum
AAGCCAATGACATGAATTGACAATACACCGACCACATTTCAATTAAAGGATTATTTTTCAGATTTGTCAGACACATTTAATATAACTTGACAAGCCAATGTAATTAAAAATATTATTTTTCTGTATTTATTCCCAACACCTTCTTTGTTAACTTCATAACTTACGTACACCCATGTCAACATTTCATTCAGACGAAGACTTGGCTATAACAAAATCCTGGTATTACGAAACCTTACGTGAAGATGTTATAGTAGGAATTGTTCATCCAGAAACTGTATGGGGGAGGATCTACAGACATTTTGGTGAGGAATATGGAAATTCAAACCAAAGATCTATTGTACAGATTTATGATAGATACCAAGTTATTCGAAAGGGAATAGATGATTATGTATCTATACAACAACGCATCTTTAACGACACCCATTTAGGATTATCGATCCAACAATTTGTAAGTATCCATACCATTACAAAAGTTGTGTACTCTTTCATTAACAACAATTACAAATAACAAATTATATAACTGTTTCTTCCCTTGTGTAGGAGGAAATTGCTAAAATGCACTACTTTCAGGAAAAGGGTGAAGAATTCATATTTGTAGCAAGCTATGAGTTCATGAAATCCAAAATGTAATCGCAAGTAACTCCTAAAATTATCAATTGAAGTTAAAGTTCAACGGTTATTTATTGTTAGAGTTTCAATTTTTAAAATGCTAATGACCTCATAATATCCCCTGAATCGTCGTTAAATGAACAATAACTTAAGGTAATACAATGCTTTTATTAAATCAGAAAAAAAATACATGAAAGGGAAAGAAAAATAAACTCCCGATACAGAGGAATATTTTAACAAATAAACCTTTTAGTGAAACCGAAAGGATTGGCTTGTCGGACGACGTTGACGAAGTGCTGCCCTACTAGGTACAAAGATCAACACAAAAGGGTTGAATTCTTCCATTACCCTTAATATCTCAAAATGAGGTTTGTACCGGAAATCACATCGTTTCCATCTTGTCCATTCCTGTAGTGATCGAGCAACAACTTCATCATCAGTTTCATTCCTAAGACGAAATTCATTGACCCTAGCAGTTAAAGAAGAAAATTCTAATACTTCCTTAGTAATTTCCACATATCGACAAAAAAGGCCTGCTCTGTTCCGGTTGTTGGGATTACCGGTTTCATCCCAAAAGTTAGCATGTGTGTGTTCCAACCATTCCATGGTCATACAACCATTGATATCACGTTGTTGACCCCTTGCTGGATAATGTAACACTATGTTTCGACATATGGATAAATCTTCATCTAAAGTAAAATTGGTTGCATTAAGGGTAAAATTTTCATAACCAGACATTGAAAAATAAAATGTGGGAATAATGAAATGAGTTGTGTAGCTATTGAATGTTATTTATAGTAGTATAAACCCCAAAAAAATAGCCGTTATGCAAGGACAAAAAAACAGTAATAAAACGGTAACATAACGGTAACATAAGGGTAGCATAACGGTAATAAAACAGGCATTTAAATTTCGTAATGAGCTGTCAAATTATCATACTACATAAACGGAATACTAAAAAGTAACATTTAATATAACCGTAAATCAACAATAAAAATAACCGAACACGTACAATACATCGTAATTCGAAATTTTAATTTATTGTTTAACCGGAGTTTGATCTGGGTGGAATAAATGGCGGGAAAGATGGTCTGACGTTCTGCGTTGGTCGAACTGTTGATGAAGGTCCCGGAGGTGTGGTCATAGCATATGAGGCGAATCCAAGAGGTTGTTCTGCACTTTGAAACTGGGTAAGCTGTCTGGTCAGCAACGTATTTTGATCTTGTAGGAGGCTCATTTGAGCGGCTGATTGATTCCGAAAATGGTGGAACTCCGCTTCTTTGCGAATCATGTAGTCCATCCGATCTTTGGTTTCAGATAATGTAAAATCCCGCAACTCTTGCGTAAAATCTGCAAACTGTTGCACCAAATCATAAGCCGCCACCTGCGATAATAATAATTTAGAATAACCACAGAAGCTTAAATGTGTAATCTGTATTCAATTTTTCAAAACTTTGTTAATAACTTACATATGGTAGTTGTTGGGGGGAGGAATGGGCACATGATCACGAGGCCGTGGGATGTTGTGTTTGATACGGTCACCTGCATAGCCATACGTTTCAACCTCCCAATCAACTTGCGCGACATATTTGTAGAGGTTGGTAACATGTCTCCAATATTCATAATAAACATCGTACTCCACGACACGTACGTATTCACTTGCATTGACGCAAGAAATTGATGTCATGTCCTCAATCTCGTCGTCTACAAAGTTGGAGATGCAAGCAGGGGGGTTTGCAGGAATACCCCAAGTTGGGTTGTTCTGCCTCCAACAGCGATCTCCAAGATACATATTGTGCTTTATCCAATAAAATGAAAATAAATGAATACCTACCCATTCAGAACAGTACGAGTTTGAAAAAAATTGAGTATAAGAAAAGGACTAGGGAACATACAGTGCAAAGCCAGGTGAACGTTATTCGTTGTCCAGAAAGTTCTATTGCTTTGCGGGCAATATCTTCTGGTATGTAGTTAATTGCAGTAACCCATGGTTGCCACGTCACGGCGTCTACGGATAACTGGTTCAGTTTAGTCCTTGTCTTCACTATGTCAACACCCTTCTTCCGGGAGGCAACCCACCTACGACATCTAGGCCATTCATGTTCACTTTCAGCCGAAGGGATATTTGGACGACATATCCCCAGATATTCGTAGCCCCAAAACTACAATAAATTTTTTTTAAAAATGATTTAACAACATAACAATTAAATATTTCGACTATAAAATTTTGAATAAGGTTAATTAAATTACCTCCAAAATTTGGAACGGCCCGGATACTGATTTTTGTCCCCTTGAAGCCGTGACAAGACCCGAATACAATTTTGATAATGCAGGACCACCCCAGTCGTATTGATCAACTTCATTTAGATTATCAAAGGCAGCCAACCATCCTGCATCAATGTAGGTTTTTGCATTTGGGAAAAAGAAATTCCCCAGAACATACATATAGAACGCCCTCGCTACTCTATCAGCAAGAACACTATCATCGTTCGCCGCGTGCAATGTATCTTTATCAAAATAGGTGGTCAAAAACTTGAGAGTGATGGCATCCGAAACCCACTGTTGGGGAACACCTTCTCTTTTGCATACCGCATTATCTTTCAGTTCAGGAAAGATATTGTCACGAACATACTCAAATTTGTACTTAGCTGGGTCATAAGGAACAGATCTCCCGACATCGATACTAAGCCCGGTCAACATAACCCAATCGAGGGGAGTGAACCCAAGCTCTCCAAAACAAAAGTGAAATGTGTTTGTTGTATCCCAAAACCGCTCGACAATATAATCAATAAGAGCGTGGGATGAATCTACTAAAGGTAGGGATAGTAATCTGCCCCAACCTCCCCTTTCTATTATATATTGGACCCTATTACACTCTTTAGTGATTTTCTTGTACATCTGTATAACTGATTTGAGAGAGCCACGATGGTCAAACCTGAAGTTGGCGTCGGAGGAATATGTAATATTTGTCGAAACGTGTTCCTCCGTATCTTCAACAACGTTATAGTGTTCCAACCCCGGGACATCTACCGACTCGGGGACCATGGATTCAGGTTCAGAGTCAGTTGCGATTTTAGCTTTTTTGCTTTTCTTCTTTCTACCTACCCATCTCGAAACAACATTGCTAGACATCTGTCCAAATAAATAATAGAACATTGTCAATATTAATTATAATTCACCACAATGCTTAAACAATTATAATTAATTTAACACCAACTAAATTTGAATGTAATTGTCTATTTCCATACACATTTGTACCAACAATTATACATCAGAAATTCGAAAAATACATATACCATTATCAAAATACAACAATGTCACCAATTATAACCAATCTCATTCAAACTACCCAATTCACCAACAATGTCTATTTCCTTTCATTTGTACACAACATACTACATTCAACCATAAATTAAACATAAACCCACCCACTAAAATTAAACATGAGATGTCTAGCAATTTATAACATTAGATGAAATAAAAATAGACTAACTAAATAATATTTATAATATTTAACTTGGTCAGAGATATTTTGCTTTCCCTTGACAAGGCATTGCGATGAAATGATAATAGAATGACTACATAATAATTCAAAATAAATTAAGATGAATTGATAAATAACTTGACAACGCAATGAGATGAATTGATAAATAACTTGCCAACTACATTTGGTATCCTTACAAGTTTAACCACAGAAGTAAATTAAAAGAACTAAAAAGGTTTAACACCATAAAGTTCAACACTTTGAAAGATAAAGGGACACACCATAAAGTTCAAAACCATAACTAGCAAATTTAGTTTGTTCTAGCAATCTTAATTTTCACCAGAACAAAGGGTTGTTATCTCTTGTAGCACTATTCGAACTCTTTGTTGTTCTTCTATGCTCATCACCTCCCTAGACTCAATCGAACGAGTCAGTCTCCTAACCAACAAATCGGTTCTATCCTTTATCGCTAAAATTCGATTGTCAACCACTGATGGTTGAACTACCCTTTCCCCCGTTTCAACCCCCCTTGTTGGATCAACTACTCCACCATCTTCAGGTTCTATCCTGATGAGCTGACTCAACCCATGTGGATGTCCTGGCACTCTAACTATTCGATACATATCATCGAAATTCCTCGTCAGAATCTACATAAAATAGCAATTCGATACATATCGACAATTTAACCACAACCAATTAAATTTAAACAACCAATTAATAAATTATATACATGCAACAACAAATAATCATCAATAATAGTATACCCAATTTATAATATTTATCATCAACCCTATGACAAAATACACAATTTCAAATATATCCATACACATTATTTTAAAATTAAATCAAAATTAATTCCTTTAATTTCTACACAACATACTACATTCAACCTAAAATTAAACATAAACCCACTAAAATTAAACAACAAGAATTTCTATTATATGTTCAATTTAACAAATATAAACAAATTTTTAAACCTAATTGATAACATGCACAAAAACCCTAATTAAAATCCAAATTTTATTATTAGAACATAAATTTATAATTCAATAATGGGTTTATAATATGGTAATTAAACAACATATACAACTAATTTAACCACAACATCATCTAAATTGCATATCAAATCAAAACAAGTAAATATGCAATTTAAAACAAGTAAATTCAATTTTAGTTTGTAGAAGATATACCTTGATTTCGCTTGGAATATGTTTGACCGAAGTAATAAAATGAGAAACGAAGCTTTGGGTTCTCGTCAAAAGGATGGAAGTGTTGGAAAAATGGTGGTGTGGGAGGCGAGCGGCTAGGGTTTGGAATGGGGGAAATGGACAGGAGGTGAAGATGGAAAAAGGAAATAGAGATTACGGTTATAAATGGGGGAAGGGGACAGGCGAGATCTTGGAGTCTCGCCTAAATCCAAGCGGGACTCCAGTAGCTCGCCCGGCCTTTTCCCCCAGACGGCGCAACTCCAGCATCTCGCTTGAGTTCAAGCGTTACTACAGCATCTCGCCCAGTTTTTTTTTCGCACGCTTATTTCGCACAATTCACAGGCGCTATTCTGGTACTTCGCTTATACAAGAGGGATACTAAAATTTCGCTTGGGGAGTGGGCGGGGTGTTGAGATTTCGCCTATATGTTTGTTTCTCAGGCGGAAAGCCACTATCCCGCTTGTACCAGGCGAAGTATTAGTATTTCGTCCGTCTTTACAAGCGATATCGTGCTCTTTCGCTTACCTACAAACGGTACTCTACGGCCTCGCTTGATCATTCACCGCTGTTTTTGACCCAGACCAAAGATCAAAAAATTTAATCTTTGATCTTTGGATATAATCATGTGATTGTGGATGCTCTAATTACTGCTAAAAATCACTTATATACAAAAAAGTGTTCAACAATTCCTTACGGACCAAAGGATTTGTAAAAATTGTAAAAAAAATAAAAACACTCACATTGTAATATGTCTCGTGATATCCGTGTAAAATCCATCACATCGAAAAAGAGTTCCATATTTCCTAAATTAGATTTTAGTTTTTGAAAAATACTTTAAGGAGCTTTTTAGTCGGTACATAAAATGTCAAGTTTTAGCAGTTCTGGCTATTTTGTTTAAGACGAGAATGATGTACACTGTACATCATGAGAAGACCGTCTCCAGTGTAATTTCCCATGTCAAATTCACATTTTACAAACATAGTAAAAAAATGTCATTTTCATATCGATAACATCAGTTTAAGCAAGCCAACCGGACTTCGGTCTTAACTAAAGACATAGACGTAGCTGTTCTAATAAATATATCTAGTGACGATTACTTTTTTTAAGATTAAATATTTAAGTTTGTACGTAGATACACATCAAAACATTGTACAAAGAGTACAAATATCAATGAGAAAAAACACCGGAGGAGAGAAGACAATAATCAAAACCTGTTACTACACTTAAAACATAAAGATTAGAGAATTAGATTCTAAAATGCCCAATAAGAGTGCCCAAATTTTGGAATCAAGGAGGAAAACACCATCACCTGTCATATGATTAGTATTTAGGCATGCATGAAGTTATTAATATATTAGATATAAATCAGAGGTGTAGTACTTGTATGCTGGTTGTCATGGACTCATCTCATGGCTCTTCTTTTGGAAAAGTTTAGGTAATCAAAATTAAGCAAACCAAATCCCGTCTAAAGCAACATGAAATGAGAGAGAGAGTTAGGGATTCGAGAATGACTTAGAGAATGACTTAACTCTAATAAAGGAAGAAGTATCATTTACAAGGAATAGGTTAGTTTAATCGATTAAGCAAAGCAGGCTTATTTATGTCAACAGTTCTAGACAGATATTAGAAAAAACAGCAAAAAAAAAAAAAAAACGACTTTAATTTCTCTCTCACAACATCATTAGTGGATCCCACGTAGGCCCCACTTCATATCTCACAAAGTTACCAGGGGCACCATTTATAAGAGTCGATTTTTCTCAATGTTTTTATCCTAGGACCGTTTATCATTTTTATATTTATTTATGTAATATATTCTTCGATCTTACAGTTAAGTAACCTAGTCATTTCGAGGGTTATCTAAAATCAATTTGGGGTGGCCTTTTCAATCCAATCTCATAGATGTGACTAAGGGATAACCTAGTGGTATGTAAAAATACTTAACTACATTTTCATAAATCAAACAATTATCATTGTTTTCACTAATAAAAATTTAAAAACCTAAACTTAAACCATTTTCACTTTCTTCTCTACCGATTATCACTCTCTGTTTTCTCTTCTTTTTCTTCTTCTTCTTCTTGTTTTCAAACTACCGATTGTGGCACAATCCAATTCATCGTAAACCGATTAATCGTAATCCAATTCATCGTATAATCGTAAACCAATTCATCGTCGTAATTACAATCTAAAGATGGTACGAAAGAAGCAAACAACCCTTCAACCTGCTAATACTAACTGGCCGAATTTTGCCGAGAACATAAGAAATAGAGAGATCGTTGAAGAACATAACGAAAAAAACGAAGATGATGATCTAGAAAAGGAGACTGATTCCGACAATCATCCTCTCCAGAACTTTATAATGGCTCCAATAAGGTAAAGGTTTACCATTATTTGTGCTTATTTTGATTCAATCGAACGAAATCGAGGATAAAATATCAAGGGTTTTAGGTTAGATGTCATAATTAGTAGTTTCGTGTTTGTATTTAACTACCGATTATGTTAGTGTTCTTCATTGCTCATGAACATCATCCACAATTGGTAGTTATTTTACACATTAACTACCGATTATATTCCTGGACCAAAATTTATGCATAATCGGTAGTTTCGTATGGGGTTAAACTTCCGATTATGAAAGTTAGTGATTCCTCAAAAACATCGACCATAATCGGTAGTTATATTAAGTCATAAACTACCAATTATATTCCTGGACCAAAATTTAGGCATAATCGGTAGTTTTGTATAGGGTTAAACTTCCGATTATGAAAGTTAGTGATTCCTAAAAAACATCAATCATAATCGGTAGTTATATTTAACCATAAACTACCGATTATATTCCTGGATCCAAATTTACACATAATCGGTAGTTATTTTTTTTTTATGTAACTACCGATTGTATGTGTGTCCATAGACTTTTGTGTTCCATTTTTTATACACAATCAATAGATAATGTAGAGCCCGAGCTACCGATTATGCACAATCAGTAGTTACGTTGTTTTTTTGACTACCGATTATGAACAATCGGTTGAGTTTAATGTACTTTGTCTACTGATTATGTACTGATTAAACTATGTCTTGTTGGAAATAATTGTTCTTTATTTTGTATCAAAGAAGGGAAAGGCGATCTAAGCATTCCCACGATACAATTCTTTTGGGGCCTCGTCGTGAAGGGAGTAAGAAGGTAACTGCTAGTGCAAGAAGACAAAAGAGCGCTTGCGGAATTGTTATCACCGAAGGAACTCAACCAAGTTTTCCAAGAAGTAGAAACGAAGAAGAAGGAGAACCAAGTGCTCCACAAGATAGATACTTTGATGAAGGAGAACCAAGTGGTAGACAAGAAGAAGGAAGTGGTACAAAGAAGCCAGCTAAGAAGAAAGGAGGACATAAGTTCCCCGAATCTTTGAAGATGAAGGGTATTCAAGAAGGACAAATCCCTGGCCTCCCAAGAGATGGAGGAGATCTTTATTTGAGTACAAAGACTCTTGGGCGAAAGAAATTTACTCTACTGAGGTAATAATTATAAAACACCATTCTTAACATATTGTTTTTTTATTCGTAGAAGTGTTAACTGTTATTCTAATTGTTTTTTAATTCGTCGTGTATATTAGGACCATTCTGATGCATTTCGTCTACTCAAACCTATGGCTGCACCAACAAAGATGAAAGATTAGTCGTTAGAAGGTGAGTGTGAACGGTTCCAGTAAATTATACTGCACTCAGGGTTATCTACGGCTGCCGAGAATTCAATGTTACATCACGACCGGGTGTTGATATCGGCTTTCATGGAGAGGATGTATCCTGAGACCGATACCTTCCACATGCCGTGGGGAGAGATGATGATCACCCCCGATGATATGGTGCAGATTCTAAGTCTCACTGACCATGGTACGACGGTGAAGTTTGATTATGTGAAGCAGTTAAGCTGGGAACAACTTTATTTTTACACTGAGAGGTGCCTTGGTTGGGATCGAGCGACATCCGAGGAAGAGTTCAAACGGTGCGCTCCTTACGAAACCAGGCAATTCATCATGGTTCAACTGATGAAAATGTTCAGAGGCACCAAGGATAAAGAAAAGATGAACTCAGAGTTTAGTGATGACCAGGTCAATGCTGCAGCCACTGCATATCTTCTCTGTGTTTTGGGATGTGTGATTTTCCCCAATGCTAGTGGAAACCGGGTCGACGCCAACCTTCTACAACTTTTGCATCCCCTCCATAAAGTTTGTGACTATTCGTGGGGCACCGAATGTCATGCTTTCTTGATGGAAGAGTTGAGAAAGGCATCCAGGGAACAGACTAGCCAAATTGCCGGGAACGTGAGCCTACTACAAGTATTTTGGTAAATCTATTGATGGTTTGATTTTTATTTATTTTTTCCTCTTTTAAGAATCAATTTTCTCATGCTTGGTTTGATATGTACACTAGACATGGATCTATGACCACTTCCCGTCCCTCAAGTTGGCGAAAGAGAATCCGGCATGGGAGAAAGGAACACCCCGAGGAATAAAATACATCTTTGAGGGCAACCATTCAAGGACTAAGGAGCAGGAGTTGATTTCTTTGAGGATTAAATTAGACTCGATGGCGTCCAAAGATGTATGCTTTGATCCATACAGGGAAGACCGAGGTAGTGGTCATATAGCACGAAGGTCTGAGTTGTCGTTCTACTATGGACCCTTGTGGCATCCCACTGGATATGTCATGTACAATGCCTCTAGAGTGATGCGTCAACTCGGTTATGTCCAAGAAGAACCTATGAGTCACATCTTCGGCAAGTTCAAATTGGACGTGGAGAATTGTGTTTGTGGTAAGGACTCGATCACAGTAGTTTACTCTGGTAACCCATTCATTGAAGATTGTAACAACAAGATGCAATACATGATCAACGAGGGGAGACCTGTAAACCGAGGTGATAAAGCAGATCCACGCTATATGATATGGTACCGGCAGCGTTCTCATCTTCATGTGATCTGTGAAGATAAAGAAAAGACCACCAGGGTGTCCGAATATACTTGCATCATCAAAGACAAAACCTCTGGTTATGAAAGGCTTGTACGTACTGTAATTTCCTTTTGATTCTAGTATTACGACTCAATATTTTAGATAATAATCGTTTGATTATTATTGCCTAAAAACAGAAAAAAATGTTTGCATTTTTCTCAAAGAAGAAAGTTGGGTGCATAAATGCGGGAGTCCTCCATCAGTTGGGAAGATGATGAAAGAGCATAAAGGCCTCATTGACCTCATTGATAATGAAGCCTATGCTGGCAAGTTTGGGGAGAAATCTGCGAATAAGCCTTAGAGGCTAGCAGCAAAGCAAACTAAAAGATCTCGTGGTTCATCGAGTGCTGATGCTGAAGCAAATGTCCCTGAGGGTGAAGTCAATGTCGCTGATGCTGAAAGATTGTTATCCCCTGGTGCTCGTCGTCCTAGTACCAAAACCAAAATGCCTAGAAACTAGATTGTGGTTGTTTACTTTATGGATATGTCTCTGGTGTTTAACATTACTGGTGTTTAACTGTCTAACATTTGAAATGATTTTATGTTCTTTTTGTGAGTTATCAATTTATTTGCAAGAGATTTAGTTTTAACAAGTTATTTTGTTCAAATTTTACATTATAATCGGTAGATAAGTGGTTTGCAACAACTACCGATTAAGTATATTCATCAACAATCGGTAGATAACAATCTACCGATTGTGTTAGTGTAATAAAATCGGTAGATAAATATCTACCGATTACAATTAGCCTAGGAACTGCCTGTTCCTGAATAATTTTTGCACTATAATCGGTAGTTTAAAAATTCTTAAACTACCGATTATGCATTTTCAAAATGTTGGAATTTTGATAATTTTTTCGATTTCCAATTTGGGGCTACATGCATAATCGGTAGTTTAAAAAATTCTTAAACTACCGATTATGCATTTTTAAAATGTTGGAATTTTGATAACTTTTTCGATTTCCAATTTGGGGCTACATGCATATTCGGTAGTTTAAAAAATTCTTAAACTATCGATTATGCATTTTCAAAATGTTGGAATTTTGATAATTTTTTCGATTTCCAATTTGGGGCTCCATGCATAATCGGTAGGTTATAAAATTCTTAAACTACCGATTATGAATGTTCAAAATGTTGGAATTTTGATAATTTTTTCGATTTCCAATTTGGGGCTACATGCATATTCGGTAGTTTGAAAAATTCTTAAACTACCGATTATGCATTTTCAAAATGTTGGAATTTTGATAATTTTTTCGATTTCCAATTTGGGGCTACATGCATATTCGGTAGTTTAAAAAATTTTTAAACTATCGATTATGCATTTTCAAAATGTTGGAATTTTGATAATTTTTTCGATTTCCAATTTGGGGCTACATGCATAATCGGTAGGTTATAAAATTCTTAAACTACCGATTATGAATGTTCAAAATGTTGAAATTTTGATAATTTTTTCGATTTCCAATTTGGGGCTACATGCATAATCGGTAGTTTAAAAGATTCTTAACCTACCGATTATAAATGTTTAAAATGTTAGAATTTTGATAATTTTTTCGATTTCCAATTTGGGGCTACATGTTTAATCGGTATTTTAAAAATTTCTTAACCTACCGATTATGAATGTTCAAAATGTTGGAATTTTGATAATTTTTTCGATTTTCAATTTGGGGATACACATTATAATCGGTAGTTTAAAAAATTCTTAACCTACCGATTATAAATGTTCAAAATGTTGGAATTTTGATAATTTTTTTGATTTCTTATTTGGGGCTACACATTATAATCGGTAGTAAATATATTTGTTAGATTACCGATTGTTAAAATCGGTAGATAATTATAATCCCAATACTTCCGATTGTTAATATTCGTACGAACTTAGTGTACATATTTTCTGTACACTTTTGTTACACCAGGCCTCAACGACTCTAATCTATATAAGGAGGGTGACCTCTTCTCATTTAAGCACCTCCAATACATTTTAACTCTCCAATATCTAATCGTATAGATTAATGGCTCAACCGTTCACGGTAGAGGAAGATTTATTGTTATGTAGGCGCTACGTGCAATTCTATCCGAAGCGAGGAGAAGAACGTATGCAAAATGGTGTAATGAGTATGAGTTATTTGGATAGTGTTCACGAACATTTTTGTGTTGACACCGGGAACCCCAATAACCGTAATAAAGCTGATCTTTTTTGTCGATTTCATTCTATAGGCAGAGAAGTTGATCCATTTGTAAATTTAACTTATCTTGTCAAACTAATGATGAAGTTATAGTGAGATCTCTCGAGGAATGGCGAAGATGGAAACGATCAAATTACCGTTACGAATCTCATTTCAATATCATTAAGGTGATGGAAAGATTCAACCCGTTTAAGGTACGTCCACGCCGCTAAAGCGGAAAGGAATTTTCTAAGACAGTGTAAAATAATAATTAATATAATAATAGTGTAAAACGCCAGGTTTATAAACAGAAACCAAAACCTAATTCTTCTTCTTCTCTACCTATTCACGCCTCTTTTTCTTTTCATTTCCTTCTCTACCTCTGCCTCTACCTCTACCTATTCTCTACTAAAACAACCTCATTTTCCATTTCTTTTCCTCTACAGATTCTTCTACTCCCTTTACTCACATTCTCATTGAAAATGACTCCAAAATCTTTACCTAAACAATCAAAGAAGGGAAAGGAAAAGATGGTGATAGGGGAGTCCAAAATCATTGAAATCAATTCGTCAACCGATTCCGATGAACTTCCCCTCCGACCAAAAAATGTTCCTACCCAATCAAAGAAGGGAAAGGAAAAGTAAGTTACATCCAACTTTTATGTTTTTAGTCATTACTTTGAAGAAATCATGATAATTCTTGTTTATAATTTTCTGAAACAACGTATAATCGGTAGAAATCTGACGAATTTATCTACTGATTGTGCCTCTAGTTCATCATTCCTGAAGAACATCATGCACAATCGGTAGGTATTTGATAATTTTATCTACCGATTATATAATCGGACATTTACAGAAAACACTCCCTACCGATTGTGTGTAATCGGTTGATATTTTATATTTTTTAACTATCGATTGTGTGCTTTTGTTTATTTTTATAATAGCTATTGTGTAGTTAGTTAATAATCAATGTTTGAGTATATGTTCATTAGGTTTATGGATGAAGATGATTCTGATGAAGGTCTTTCTCCGGCTCGAAAGGCTGAATTGCTTTCTCGTCCTCTTTCTAATTTTCCGAAAGGAGTTTCTGGTGTATAAATATATCAAATGATGTTGGATGATCCGGATTTCTCATAAATGATGAACGATCCATATTGTTGGTGGAACGGTCCTGACAATCCCTTCAATTGGGTTGATGTTTCATCTTCGGATGAAGGATCTGAGGAAGAAATGAATCGAAGGATAGAGGTTAATCCGGATTTTGATCCTCGACTCTTTTTCAGTGAGAAAGACTTCTCAGGCATAAACCCATACTACAATGAAGCTGGAGAGTACATGGGTCCTGTTCAGGATGACGAAGTTGTTTTTGATCCTAAGGGGAAGGAGAAGAAGAACAAGAAGAGGGTTGAAACTAGGACCAAGTCGAGAGTAACAAGGAGTGGAAGAATTTCATGAAAATTTCTATGATGTGTTTTGTTTCGTTTTTTTCGGATGTTTTTAGTTTTTTTGAACAAGTTTAATGAACAATATGTAGTAGGTTTATTTGAACAAGTTTTTTTTCGTATGTTGAAACAGTATTATGAAGTTAGATGTTAAGTAAAATCGGCATAATCGGTAGATAACTACGTTTCTAAACTACCGATTACATACAACCGGTAGTTATTAATTTCTCGTGCTACCGATTAACCACAATCGGTAGTTATTTATGTACATTAACTACCGATTATGGCAAGAAAAGTCCTAGATAAAAAAACCATTATAATCGGTAGATAAAATTGATCTTTAAACTACCGATTACAAAGTTTAAAATTTTAAAGTTTAATTCAATTCAGGATACAATCGGTAGATATAAATTTTCAATTCCTACCGATTATGAAAGATGAAGAGTTAGAAATTTTGGAAGTTTTGAGAAATTCAATTTGGGGCGACACCTATAATCGGTAGTTATGGTACTCCATTAAACTACCGATTATGAAATCAAAATCCAAAAAAAAATAATCTGGGAATTTTGTACAATCGGTAGGAATAAAAATCATGAGCCTACTGATTGTACAGAACTATAACTCAACTAAACCAATCTAAAACACTCTTAATTTCTATTCCAAAACTATAACTCAACTAAATCAATCTAAAACACTCTTAATTTCTATTCCAAAACTATAACTCAAATCCATCATCTAACATTAACTATAACCAAATTAATTACCTAATTAATCAACATTAATTAACCAAGGATAGATTAGCCATTATAGAAAATATATGGATAAGGGGTGTATTGATATTACTTCATAATGACCTTATTTTGTTTTATTGGTCGCCACAATTTGATTTTGGGTAGCCCTCAAAATGACCAGGTTAAGTAACAGTGTTTATATTGATCAAAGACATGTGGCACAAGTGCATTGGTCGAAGTCACATATGAATATGTTATACACATGGTACCTATAGATAGGTCAAAGTTCAGCGTTCCCTCCGTTCCAAAAATATATAATTTGTACACGACCAAATCTTCCCTAGTTCAGCGTTCCCTCCGTTCCAAAAATATATAATTTGTACACGAACCAAATCTTCCCTTTTGAAACGGAGGGAGTATATCTCTAGAATTTAAGTCCGAAATCTTTAACATTTCCAAATTCCAATATTTTTTTTAAAAGTCTTGGTTGTTTTTACAAGCAAAAAGTCCATGGTACTGCGAAAAAAAAAAACTACCTAAAAATTGTTTTTTTGTACCAAATTATTTTTTACTAGGTCCTTCATAAAAAGATTCACTATTCCTTTTTCCGAGGTATACAATTTTTATGTGGTCTTTTAAACTACCCGTGTATAACGATTGTTGTTTGTATACCGTACATTATTTTACATTCAGAATTAGAGAAAATATTTATCTCCAATAGTAAAAAATTATAATATAAGAATAGAATTAGAGAAAATATTAATCTCCAATAATAAAAAATTATAATATAAAAATGATGACATAGACAATAAAAAGTCTAAAAGAAAATCTTACTTAGATTTTCGGCCAGACCTTTAAGAGCACCTCGAATAGTGAGAGTTAAAATTCATATGCGAAGGTCTTACCTTTTGATTTTTATTTGTGGGGGAAAAGATCCGTTGATATGGTTATCCTCACACTATATCATAATTTTCTATCCTCGTGTGTGGATTTACAAATGTGGCAAAAATAAAATCTTTGGCTCGTGAGCCATCTCTAACGGTGCAGGTCTTATTTTTATAATTTCATAGGTGGACAAGGAAGAAAACTGATGTTCTTTTTCTATTGGTTTATCCTATTTTATTTGAAATAATAACTTAAAAACAAATTGTTACAAATATGACATGAAAATCTTACTGAAAGTCTAGATAAAATTTTCTCTAAAACCTTCTGTAGTCTGTGTCATCAATTCTAATTTGTAGATTTGATGATTGGATATGAAATATTTCTAAATGAGGATATGGCGTGATAAAAAATATTTAAAATTATTAGAGATGCTCTAAAACTTTTGTATCATTAATTTTATTTATTAAAAATTTTATTTTAAGACAACATCAGTCAAAAAAAATTATATGTTTACCCAAATGTAAATTATAACATTAAAACCATAAATGTTTATTATTTTTTTTTAATTATATTAAAATTAAAATAAGTCTATTAAAAAAAATCTGTTTTCCTTTTGATTTCTCAAAAACTTATATAACAGATTTCACAGAAAAACTTATTATTCATCTTATTCATTTTCATTAAGTGAGCTACTGTTTATATACAGACACATGTGTACAGACTGTGGACAGGGTGGATGCCAGGTGGACTACACGTGTGACTCACATTTGTCATGTCTAATATCCCCCCTCAAGCGTATGGGTTGAGAATCAACTCTTAGCTTGGTTCGTAGTTGACTAAACCTTGATGCTGGCAGTGGCTTAGTGAAGATATCCGCTATTTGGTGTATGTCTGTACATAGAATATCTCCAGAGCTTTATCCTGAACCAGTTCACGTACAAAGTGTTAATCGATGTGAACATGTTTCATGCGAGAGTGGAGCACTGGGTTTGAAGCTAGACTAATGGAGCTAATATTATCGCATCCAATGCTTGGAACTCCAATTGGGTAAAAATGCAAAACATGTAAAAGAGTACATAGCCATACTAACTCCGCTGTTGTATGTGCTAGTGTGCGGTATTCTGCTTCCGTGCTAGAACGAGCTACTGTTGTTTGTTTCCGTGAGGTCCATGACACTATATTGGAACCTAAGAAGATAGCATAGCCTCCGGTGGACCTCCGATCATCGACTGAGCCAGCCCAGTCGGCGTCCGAATAGCCTGTTAGCATTGTTGACCATTTGCTGAATACTAGCCCATGATCTAACGTCTATTTCACATACCGCAGAATACGTTTTGCAGCTTCCATATGTGATGTCCTTGGTTGATGCATATATTGACATACAAGACCGCAAATGCTATGTCTGGGCGTGTCCATGTCAAGTACTGGAGCGCACCAACTAATGAACGATAACTTGTTGGATCTGTTAACTGTGTTCCCATGTCCTGTCTAAGATTGGTTGAAGTAGCAATTGGTGTTTTACACGGTTTGGAACCATCCATCTTGTGCTTGAGAAGTAGATAAGTAGCATACTTTGATTGACCCAGGAATAAGTTGGTTGCTGTTCGTTTTACTTGTAAGCCCAAAAAATAGCTTAGCTGGCCCAAGTGATTTATAGGAAACTTCCTTTGTAGTTGCTGGATCACATGTTGTAGATGTGGGATTGAGTTTCCTGTCAAGACAATATCATCTACATATACAATAGCTATTGTAACTATGTCATCCACTTTATAAACATATAAGGATGTATCGGCTTTGGATTGAACAAAGTGTAGTTCTAATAGGCCTGTACTTAACTTCTCATACCAGGCCCTTGGCGCCTGGTTAAGTCCATAAATCGCCTTGCTTAGAAGACAAACTTCTTTGGGCCTGTGTTCATCAATGTAACCCGGTGGTTGTGCCATATATACTTCTTCCTTTAATTCACCATGAAGAAAGGCATTTGAGACATCTAATTGATGAATTTTCCACTCAAATTGTACTGCAATAGATAGTACAACCCTAATTGTTGTTGGTTTGGCTACTGGGCTAAAGGTCTCTTCATAGTCTAAGCCTTGTTGTTGATGATATCCTTTAGCTACTAGACGGGCTTTGTGTCTTGCAATTGTTCTATCTGTGTTGTATTTGATACGAAACACCCAATTGCAGCCCACTATATTGACAGGTATATCTGGTGGATCTACTAGAAACCATGTGTTTGCATCTACTAGGGCCTGATACTCACTTTTGGTTGCCTCTTTCCAGACTGGATTCTTATGAGCAGTAGTAATGCAAGTTGGTATTGTATCTGCCATACTCAGTAAAGCTTCACTCAAAGGGTACTTTGTTGACAGACATGTTTTAGGCTTACTGTTTCCTGTTTTTGCTCTTGTTAACATCTGATGCATATTCATAACTGTATCTTGTGCATCTGTGAAAGATTTCATGTCTACTGCTAACACATCTGTTGAACGTCTCTGATCATCTTTTGTCATTTTTGGCAACAAAGTAGTACTGTTAGAGGATTCTAGTGTTTTGTAAGGAAACTGTGTCTCATCAAAAATCACATGTCTTGAAATAAAGACTGTTCCAGTGAATGGATCAAGGCACCTATAACCTTTGTGATCTGGGCTATATCCAATAAAAACACAGTGTCTACTTCTCTGCTCTAATTTGTTTGTTGTGTATGGTTTCAGCCATGGAAAACAAGAACAACCGAATACCCTGAACAATTCATATGCTGGCTTCTTTCCAAATAAACATTCATATGGAGATAAATAATCAATTTACTTAGTTGGTAATCTATTGATAACAAAGTTTGATGTATTCAGTGCATCTAACCAATATTGTGTAGGTAACTGAGACTGACACAAGAAGGTTCTTGTAATTTCTAACAAATGTTTGTGTTTTACCTCAGATACCCCATTTTGTTCTGGTGTATGAGGACAGGTCAGTTGATGAGTTATTCCTTTATGTGCACAGAAGCTTCTTAAGAACTGATTCAAAAATTCCCCTCCATTATCCGTTTGAATTGCAATCACAGTAGTAAACAGTAGATTTTCTAATTTTGTGACAAGTGACACAAACTCAAATTTGAACTCTGCTTTAGTAGACAAAGGAATCAACCAACAAAACTATGTATATTCATCTATGATGTTTGCATAATAGAATTTTCCAGATAATGAAGATACATGGCATGGTCCCCAAAGATCTATATGAAGTAGTTCTAATGGTCTAACAGCAAATGAGTTAGATAGTTGAAATGGTAATTTCTTAGATCTACAAAGTTTGCATTCATCACAGTGGAAGGGTTTGGAGAAAATACTGGATAGATGAAGCCTTATGCAAATCCTCTGCATAGTCTGAAATGAAGGATGTCCAAATTTCCTGTGAAGCAGTAGAGGATCAGAAGTTGGTGAAGCTAGAGCAATGTGGGATGGCCGTGTATTACTGAAGTTGATTGGATACAGTCCATTCCTATGTGGTCCTTGGAAAAGAGTAATCCCTGAGGTCTTGTCCTTCACAGTGAACCCATCAGAATCAAAAAACAAAGAACATTTGTTGTCAGTTGTAAATTTATGAATTGACATTAAATTATGAGATGCCTCTGGTACAACCAAAATATCATTTAGTTCAAATGAGTGCTCATTTGCAAATTTATGTGATCTACCTTGATGTGTTATTGTCATACCTGCACCATTAGCTATTTCAATAGTTGTTGATCCTCCATAAGCATTTGATTCCTGTAGAACTGTGACATCAGAAGCTATATGTTTATTTGCACCACTGTCAGATATCCACTCTTTTTCATCAAAAATATCTGCAGCAGCTAACATTGCAGTCAAGTTGGAAGGAGGAGCTCTGCGTTGATAAGTAAAGTTTAGCCGCTGTGTACAGACTGTTGCTATGTGGCCTGGTAAATTGCAGATCTGACACAAAGACTTTTCTCCTGCAGTTGTTCCTCTACCATAATTGGTTCTTGGAAAGAAAGATGGATTGGGATATCTTTGGTTATATGTAGATCGCTGAGATCCTCTGAAGGGACCAAAATTTCCTCTGGATCCAGTGTAATTTCTGTGATATCCCCTCCCCGAGTGTGCTAGAAAGGCTTTAGAGGACTCTTCCTGTTGAAGTTTCTGTCTGTCTCTGATAATCAACTCTTCACTGATGAGATTGTTGTGGAGTTCAATGCATGAGACTGGCGGATTGATGTGTCTCATCAAAGTTGCAAATGGTATATACTCATCGTTTAGAGCCTTTAATGTTATCACTACTAATTCTCTATCATAGATTATTTCACCAGCAGATGCTAACTGATCAGATAGTAATTTTATTTCACCAATTAATGAAGAAATCGATTTATTACCTTGCGTGATTGAGAGGAGTTTTGTCCTTAACTATATTGAATGAGTAGAGGATTCTCTACCAAAACGCTCTTCTATAGTCTTCCATAGTTCTGCAGCATATTTGGATCTTGAGAAATATGCAATGACAGACTCATATATTGTTGAGTTTATCCACATCGTGATTGTTGCATCTTCATCTAACCAATCATTGTAAGAAGAGTTTTCAATTCCATTATGTTGATTTCGTGGAGTGGTGAATTGAGGTGGACAGGGATATGATCCATCAAGATATTTTTGGATCTTGAATTTTTGGATGACTGGATTCATCAGGTTCTTCCATGTGAGATAATTTTCTTCCTTAAGTTTTATAGGAACAAAACTGATGAGCTGATTTAGGGGTATTTTTGAGATTAAAGATGAATAATGAGTTTCCATTGAAGGAGAAGCAGTAGATAATGAAGATGATGGGAAGGTTTCGATCATTAAGGTGTAGATCTGTTTCTTGATTTAGCAAGAAGATCAAGAATTGATGAAATAATCAAACTAGAATTCTTGACTTAGGAGAGAAAGAATTGTTTCTGAATGTGATCAATGAAACTACAAACAAAGAATATTTGGTGTAAAGATATTAAGAGTAAATCTGTGTTCTCTTAATGCCAGAAAACCAAAACACCTTGGTTGTAGATTGATCAGAGAGAATGAGCAGCAGAAAGAAGAAACAAAAGCTTAAGTTTCTCTTTTGATTTCCATTTATAAGATTGAAGAGATAATCGTTTGGTAAAGCTGCTTAGTAAGTTGATCTATGCATTTAATGTCTCTCTGATCAAGAAAGAAGGACAGGCTTGCGTGAATTAAAGTTTCTTGAAAACTTACGTGAAGTGAATGATGTTCAGAAGATTCAGAAGATGTTTCCCATGCCTTATTTGCTTTTGCGTTTATCCAGAAGAGCTGACAGGTATTAAATGTTATACTCAAAAGTTGTCTCCCATGCGTCTGATACGTTTGCATTTATCAAAATCTTAAAAATAGAAATTTGACTGTTGACAGCCATTAATAGCTTCTGCATTCAATCGGTATTTGCTTTATCTTCTGAGTATTAAAGATTCAACAAAGAAAATCTTGAATTCTGACGAGAATTCATTAATGGCGTGTTCCCAAGAAGACGCTCTGATACCATAACAAATTTCACAGAAAAACTTATTATTCATCTTATTCACTTTCATTAAGTGAGCTACTGTTTATATACAGACACATGTGTACAGACTGTGGACAGGATGGATGCCAGGTGAACTACACGTGTGACTCACATTTGTCATGTCTAATATTATAAACCTTAAATTTTTTACTATGGATTTCCTTAATTTAATCGACTAAACCGTTAGGTTTACCGGCCCTATGAATATAAAGTCTCTATTAATGTTATGCGAATTTAGATCGATGGAATATGTTTGGTTCTTTTAATGGAATTTTCAACCAATGGATGTTATTTATGTTTCAACCAAATAGAAGACTTGCTTCAGCTCAATCGATTTTCCATGCTCTCTGCTGTTGCTGCTAGCTATGATCAAAAGGTAATTATGTATTTTCCTGCGTAGTGATGCTGAAATGTGTCTACATATGATTATGGTGTTCATGATATCTTATTGAACCATCTTCATTTTAACCCAAACCCCTTTCAAATCAAAGTCTTTATGTTAACCTATCCTGATTATATTTCAATGCATCTTACTAGATATACGCTCAATTCAATTTCATAAAATCCACAATAGTGAAACCTAACCAGCTGCCAGCAACCTAATATTCCCTTATAACTTTATTACCGTTCCTTTTTTATTGTTTGTTCTTGAGAAATCCCCATGTTTTTGTTCTTGAACCTATCTCTGATTCCCTTGTGTCCTGGTTTCCTATGTGTTTCACATGTTTGTTTTAGGGCCTGACATTTTCTTACCTTATTCTCACCTCTTTTCCTGAATTGGTGAGGTTTCTTGCCTGGCTCCGTTTGATATCGCCATGAACCTGTTTGAAGGAAGGCTTTTACCCTTTCTGTCATGTCCCACATGATCAGTTAGCTTAGTTGTTTTTTTTCGAGATTTTCAGTGTAGGGGTTTTCTTTCTAGACCAAAGACGTATGCACCTTTTATGTAAGCCTTGTTCTTTGTTATATCTCCATGTGAAAGTTCTTGGGTGGTGGGATTTTTATGTTAGGCATTTGAGCTCTGTTTGATTTGCAGAGGTTTGAAATTCGCCTTGAGTTAGTTCGAGTTCTGTGAAAATTTAAAAGGTGTATTTTTGGATATTTATTTTCTGTTCAGCTATGGGATTTGTCTCACAGCATCAATTGTGTCTTTGAAGCAGACTTTGGTTTCACTGAGTTGGACTTGTATCCTGGGAACTATGATGGTGCAATTTTGCATCAACAATGACTTATGTGGGCGTTTTTGCAGCACAACTTTTGCAAACCAAGAGCCATTTATCACTCTGCCTTTTGATTGGCAAGATATAATGGATTTTCATATATGAATTTCTTATTGATTCTTTGTCTCAACAAATGTAACTTTGACTACAATGATCGTTATTGAGACTCTATGGGCCTGATCAAGCCACCTCTAAGCAGCATGGAACAACTATTTTAGCATCCTCATCATCAATGATCATTGAAGATCCCAACAATTCATGCCAATCGTATCACAAAATGTAGCATTAAAATGTAAATATAGTTTCTATGGCTGGTAGACCTCTATCTTCAGTTTTTTTTCTTGTGGAAAGCAATTAACGAGGGTCTATCGACCTTGTTATTCTAAATCGTATCCAACTCACTAACTCAAATCTCTGCCCACGCTATAATATTGGACCAAAAACTGCAGTTCACATCCTTCTCCAGTGTCAAATCGCTATAACATCATGGAACATCCTTCTCACCCGAGTTTCAACCCAACCAAATATCATTCATATATCTCCTAATATTCTGACCCCACAAATAACAATCCCACAACTTCTACAATTAAACAAAAGCACATTCATCTATCATTACCTCATTTTGCTTTTTATTATGATCCCTATGGATAGCCAGGAACGAACTAATATACCGCCAAAAACAACCGAACCCTGAAATATTATATAGATGACACTCAAACTCATAGGAATTCACTTGGGACAACGAGACTTACCTCTGGTGTTACCTGGTATGCCACCTACATCTAACCCAATAAGCAACATAAGATCCATAACAACCATCTCGGTGGGATGGAATAACCCTAACTTGGATTGGATCAAAATCAATACGGATGGGGCGGCTAGAGAACACCCCGGAGTTGCAGGTGCATGGTTCATATGCAGAGACTCAGAGGCAAGAACTGTGATTACAGTAGCACAACCATTGGGTATCACCACCGCGCTATCATCTGAGACATGGGCCATGATGATGGCTTCGAGAACGACGGCACATTGGAATTGGTCAAAAGTACAATTCGAAACGGATTCGGAAAATCTCTTTCGACTCTCAAGCTCCAACACTAAGCCACCATGGTATATAGAGGGTGTGATTAGTGAAATCAAGCAGAGAATGCACCAAATTCCTCAGTGCGCTATCCATGGAAGGAAACCAAACAGCGGACGGTCTGGCGAACTATGCAGTGGACGGTCTAGCGAACTATGCAGCGGATGGAAGTCAGTCGGGAAACCTCTCAACAACATTCTGGGACCATTCAACCCCATCTTTCCTTAATCAAATTGTGTTAAACGACTCTTTGGGTATAACATACCCCTTGTGTAATTTCTCTCTTCTAGGTTAGTAAAATTTCATGCTTCAGAAAAAAAGAAATATATATATATATATATATATAGGACAATGAGTCTTATTCAGGTCATGTATGAAAATTCCTATAAGAAAAAAGGTCTTTTAATTATCTCAATGTGAGATTTTTTCCGACCTATCTTTAAAGATGCTCTATGAAGATGTGGCATTAAGGTTGGCGCAAAAGGTATGCTCGTCTGGTGGGGCCAATTTTCACAGCCAATTAACAATTGATTAACTCCTGAAAAAATTTCATTCAGATAGCTCATCATTTTTATATGTCAAAATTCGAAAACCTAGACAAATCCATTGGTCCGGTATGACCAAATACCAATTCGGTCATACCATGCATACAACCATATGTTGATGAAATTTTCGTTGTGATCTTCAGACAATGAAAAATGGCAGTTGCAAACGCAGTGAGATCGACTACTTTGCTCATTTTTTCTTATGTTCTTCGGTATGGATTCACCCGAGATTATAAATATCCTCATACAAAGGGACAGAAAATAAGTGGCAGAGCCACCTAAGGTCATCTCTACCATATCTAATATCCTAATAGAAAGGGACAGAAAATAAGTGGCAGAGCCACTTATGGCCATGTTTACCATATCTTATTTTGCTAAAGGTGACCGTATCTCCAAGAAGCAAGTACATAGTTATAGTCGTATGGATCAAGTTCTTCTCAAATGGGGAGTTAGTTTTGCGTATGTTTTTTTGGATAAACTGAAATTTTTTATTAAGCTCTTAAAGTATTATGGTCTTTTGCCAGAAGACTACAATTTTTTACAGAGAAGTTCTCATAAATTTCAAACCCAGTAGCAGTTTCTCTAGCTGTTTTAGCTATTTCACCTACTACTTGATTATCATCACAACTAACAAAAGAAAAATTATAAAAATTAAAACTTAACATTAAATGTTTTATTTCCTTGATGATGTTTTTGATTGAATAAGTAGAGTGTCACTTGAGATAAACTGAATCTCCACTTTTGCATCAGCTTCTATTTGAATCCTTGTGACATTTTACTTTTTAGCCCATATAAATGCCTCACGGACTGCCATTCATTCTCCGGCCTCAGGATTTAAGACTCCAGCATAGCTGCCTCTGATTCCTTTACATTCTCCTATGTGATCACGAAAAACAAGACCAGTTCCAAGTTTATTAGTCAGATGATCAAAAGAAGCATCTACATTAATTTTGACAATGCGTATTGCATATGATTTTCATTGAACTGATTAAAAGCCTAGGAGATGCAAAGATGGTTATATTCCCTAATTATTGATATTTGGATTATTTAGAAAAATAGGTGTGAGACTATTTTTTTAGGGAGTATCTCTTAATCTTTATAACTCTCTTCATAGAATTCATTATCATCTTGCCTCTCATTTCCATGATACACTTAGTTTTGTATGTTGTCTAACAAAATAGTTTAACGTGTATTTTTGGCAATTTTCTTCATTGAAACGCGTCTCTGTCGGAAACTTGGGTGAAAGAAAAACAAATTTGCCGTGATTATAGTTTTATAATGTCCATGTTTAGGCTTTGTATTTTTCATGGCGGAGAAAGAGTGAGAGAGAAAAAGTTGACCCATTGAAACAACATGGATGCAGCAGATTCATGTAAGAATATGAATAGACCAATAAAAACGTCAATTTTTCTCTCTTTTTCTCCTCCACGACGAATAAAAAAGCCTAAATATGGGCATTATAAAACCATAATCACAGGAAAGATTTGTTTTTCTTTTACAACTAAAGTTTCTTTTTGCCCGGCAATGACATCTACACCTGATAACAGCCAGCAACGGACGCCCGAAGCTGCTGAGCAATCTTTACAAATCAACAACCATTCTTTACCTGTAATTATAACCTTATTTCTTCTTAGTTTTTTTTTCCTTGGTTTTTTCTCCATATATTTTGTTCGTTGTATTGTTAGTATCTTTCTACGTAGAAACCATACACAAAATAATACCAACGTCGCTATTAATAAATCTCAAGGTCTTGACCCGTCAATTGTTTCATCATTTCCAACTTTTGTCTATTCCTCTGTAAAAAGTCATCGACGAGAAAGAAGTAGTAGATTAGAATGTGCTGTTTGTTTATCGGAATTCGATGATGATGATGTTATTAGGTTAATTACAATGTGCAACCATTCATTTCATTCCGAATGTATTGATCTCTGGCTTGCATCTCATACAACTTGCCCTGTCTGTCGGCTTAATTTAGACCCGTCTGAAAAATCACCGGAAGTCATTTTGGAAGTGAACGATACGGCAACGACAACAACAACGACAACAATAATGGCTCATGAGGACGAGCAAGGAACTGATCATATGCAAGGAAATAGTAATCATCATCATCATGTAGTTTTTGTTAATGATGAACAAATTCACGGCGCCGGCGATGGAGACGAGGAAGAGAGAAAAATAAGAAGACAAGATGAATGTGTGAGTTGTAGAGATACGGGAGGAAGAGATGATGAACATAATGGACCGGCGGAAAAATTCTCGAGGTCTCATTCCACGGGCCATTCTATAAAAAGCGGGGATGATAGGTTTACGTTGAGATTGCCGGAACATGTTAAGGCGACCCTTTCTAGAGGGCATACTTTGACAGTTAGCTGTACCACATTTGGTAATTTTTCAGCTGACGTGGCCACTGGAAAATATGGTTCCGGTGAACTTTCAAGGTATTCCGTCCGAGACACCATAAAAGTGTAAAATCTCTTAAAGATTCTCCTTGATTTATCATTTATTAGGAAATTTCGTATATACTTGGATTCCAATGTTAATAGATACCTCGATCATTAGTGTTTCAATTTTGATAGGGATGTGATGTTAAATGTAGATCAAGAGTAGGAAGAATAAAATAGAAGTATATTCGGAAGTACATTCAGAATTTCTGTGGTTACACCCAATCTCTTTGTTCTCGCTCTTGTGGTTCTTCTCTGTTTCATGTTTCATGTTTTTTTTTGTGTGTGTGTGAAATGAACAAATTCAATTGCTATAAACTATTCCCATAATCTAAACATTATGGTGTAGAAGTAAAACCTTAAACGTACATCGTGTAATCATGTAATCTTTCCTTTGATTCATTTGCATATATTGGTAACATTAGTGACTCTTATATATAATCCCCATTTTTTCATACTTATTCTCTACTGATTCTAACAAGACCTGCTGGAAAATAACACTAAATAAAGGATAAAAATTAAAGAGACGTTATTCTACTGATTTCAAAGCTCTAACTTATTTAGATTAGAAAATTATTTCGATCTTTCTAATTAATTTGACGATTACAATGAATATATAAAATAATACCTTCAAGATACAATGAAACCTTGTAATAGCGTAATTGATTTCAAGGTTTGTACTCCTTAATTAAATCAATAACACACGAATGAAAAGTTTCTGGTGATGCTTTAGTAGAAAGAAAACATATAGAACTTGATGATTTATAATGGGAGAAGAGAAATGCAATAATGGTCCAAAAATTAAGAAATATCCAAAAAAAACGATAATGTTGAAAATATCCAACACAATATGCATCTATTTAAATTAGATATAGACATGTTTTCGGACTCGAACTTTCGAGGACTATATAGCTGGATTACGACTCTTTACTCACTCACAAATTTATTTATTCTATATAAACTGTCATTTATTCTTATGTGTTAATTTGGTTCTATTATATGGTCTAATTACTTTAAGGTCATTTTTAAAAAAGATTTTATGATTTTGGTCCAAAAATTGCTCATGATAACATATATCTCAAACTATAAGTCATAATTCAACAAATTTTATATATTCGTAAAACTTTCGACAAGATCTAAATAACGAGTACCAATTTTACTATTTTTCGAAGCTTTAATTTTCATGTTATCATTTAGCTAAAAATCAACTATAAAATAAACTACATTTATGAGTTCATTATACAAAATGAAATGCTAGAATAAATTTCCATTATGAGTTATACAAAATGAACTATAAGAATGAACTACCATTATGGGTCCATTCTATAAATAAACTGCTAGAATAAACTGCTAGAATAAACTACTATTACGAGTGCATTCTACAAATGAACTGCTACAATGAACTTCCGTTATGAATTCTTTCTACAAAATGAACTATCATTTACGAGTTCATTTTACAAAATGAACTGTTAAAATAAACTACCATTTACGAGTTCATTTTACAAAATGAACTGATGAAATGAACTACCATTACAAGTTCATTCTACAAAATGAACTGTTAGATTGAACTACCATTACAAGTTCATTATACAAAATGAACTGCTATAAGGAACTACCACGAGTTCATATTACAAAATGAACTGCTAGAATAAATTATTATTACGAGTTCATTCTGTAAAATGAACTGCTATAATAACTACTATTACGAGTTTATTCTACAAAACGAAACTCTACAATGGTGCTCATTCTTGATTATGAATTACCATTTATCGATACCATAAAAATGAAAGCTTTGAAAAATAGTGAAAGTGGTACTTATTGTATAGATCTTTTCGATAGCTTTCCGAATATATACAATTTGTTAAATTTCGATTTAAGGTGGAGAGATATTTAATTTTTAATTTTTTATCTATTTTTAAAATATAGAGATATAACAAGAGAGAGAAAATGATATCTCATTTATTTTAATATTTTCAAATAAACAAGGACCAAACAAAACTCTTTTGTTTGTCAGTGGACCAAACTGACTTAGTTACACCTGACATAAAACCAAACCAAAAATTCTCCTTTCTTTTTTAGTTATAAATCCATATTTTAGTATAAGTTAGCTTTTTAGTATCTCATAAACTTTGTTGTAAATTCTCTCAATAAACAAACATATTTGGATTATTAGGGCAACTTTTATGGTATGGATATTAGAAAATCCACATCACAAGGAGAATCCCTATAAATAGGGACGATTAAAGTTTTATAAAGATTTATTCGACTATAAAGATCTAAATAAATATATACAAATTGGACCTATATATATTTATTTTTGTTTTTAATATTAAAAAGTTTTTTTTTAAATGTCATATGTCCACTCAATGACCGGATGAGAAAAAAAAAGAAAAAAAGAAAAAAAAATGCATTTGGTCATTGGATGACCTTTTTCCCTATCCGGGCATCCAATTACCTTGTGGATTATATACAAGGACCCCTTCAAATTTGAGGGATAACATCTAGACATCATAAAGATATGGATGATAAACCCTAGGAAAATTGATATTTCTGATGCAGTGTCGATGGTATAACGTGCATCCGGTGGATCCATTTTCTTCCTTATATAACCGTATAAGTGTTGATGACTTTGAAATATACATGATAATGATAATGATGATATCGTTGCTACTGTTAAGGTTGATCCTCCAAAATATAATCTAAACAACATACTCAAGTATAATAAATCTAGCATAGACATAGGATAAGCATATATAAGGTTTTAACCCCTAACTTATATATCATGGAGATATGTCCTACCATGATCTAGTGCTACTCGATTGTCATATAGGGTAAGTTACATATATTCTAGATTATTCTATTATATGGATTTGGGATTGCCGCCTTCACACTTTTTTTTTGGTCCCTTAGATACCAATATAGATAATGGTATCCGCACCTTGTATGACTTCTTCCACCTTGTTTTGTTTTCATGTTGTCAACCTTTTAGTTAAGTATTTGTATCTTCTCGAGGATGAGCTTGAAAAACTCCAAGGATTATGATTTGAGTGCAATAATATGGAACCAGATGGCCCTCACAAATGTTGATACACAAATTAAGTTCTGGATTTGGTATGGATAGTTCACACCTTTCTCATCCCGTAGCGTGGTGTTCTCCACGCACATGATGCGTGTTGTAAGTGCAATAAATTAATCAATATATTTCCCACTAATTAACTAGTAATATATTGGTATTAAGGATCATTCCACACAGAGTTGTATAATTGAGATGTTATTTAGATTAGCAACTAAGTGTAAAAGTAAATAACTAAGGAGGGGTTTGGTTTTTGAAATAATTAAAAAGAATAATATAAGAAGAAAAATGATTAGAGAGTCATTTGTCGTTACCAAACGTTGATTGAATCAGTATACTGATTTATCTTTCATTAGAATCATTCATTACCAACCTTAGGATAAAATGTACGCTTAGCTATCCCAAAACTCCTTATATCACCGGATAACATGTATGCTTAGTCACCGGATTCTATTCGTCTAAGCCACCAAGAAGTACGCTCTCAAGATGTAACTCAGTCGAACGCTTTAGGGTTTGTGAATTTATGCTTGATCCCAGCAGTTAAACTCAGTACGCTCGGTTCACTTACTGGTCTTGTCTTCCCACAAAATTGTTCCACAGAATCCCTCTGCAAGGTTTCACGTTTTTTACTTGTGTAGAAGATGCTCGACAATTATGGATCGCTCGAATCTCTACTAGCATTAGAATGATCAATAGATTAATCAAATTGTACACTTAAACAATATAGAATCAATCATAAACTTTAGGTATAATGAAAACAAACGACAAGACGATAAAAACTCTAAATAACTTGTATAACTAATAAAGTTTCATATCTAGAACATTGAATTCATCCTTAATTAATAAAAATTAGCTACTTATGGTACAAGAGAAAAAAATAAATAACATGGTGCTTTCCCCCTAAAGGGATAAACCCTAGGATTTAGATGTAAAAGTTGTGATATGAGAAGTAGAGATTGTAGAATATCTTGTTTTAGCCCATAGATATCTTCTTATAATCCTCAATGCTTGGCCATCTAGTATCCTCTCTTTCTAGGATTTAAAATCATATTGGAACTAAGTTTCCTTGATTTAGAAGTTAACAACACGTCAAAACGGACTCCTTAGGTTTGCCACAACCGGCATGGTCGATTTCCATGAACCCTGCCTCCTCTGGGACCAAAATAGCTCCAATCATATATCCCAAAACTTGCTACAATCAGCATGGTCGATTCCTAATTAACCGTGCCGACTCTAGGGATTAAAAATCCAAGTTTTCTGTTCGAAAAAGTGTTACAGTTGGCATAGTTGGGAACAATGCTAATTGTTGTGTTGTAGATGACTTTTTCTTGCTTCGGTTGTTTTGTCCATAACTTCTTCGTCCGAACTCGGAATGACCTTATGTTTTTTGTGTTCATTTCGTATTATCGTTCTATTCAATATGGTATTAAGAACTCCTGTATTTGAATGAGTTGAATTTGGTCTTTGGCCTTTCTCCATTTGTAGACTTTAATTCCTTGCTTATTTTAACACTTTGTAACTCCTTTTTGGATGATTCACCTAATATGACACATAAGATAGAAAACAAGAGTAATAACAAGTAATATACAAGAATAATAGCTAAAACAAGTATGGATTTGACACTAGAAACATGTAAATTAAGCACTTAACACATGATACCATTCTTCGATCTGCATTTGCATGGATGTGCACTAATTCTTATTAAACATGGCTTTGGGGTCTGTGAAATGCGGTGATTTCTCGTTTGTTTCCCAACAAATCTTCCAAATCCCGATTTTCTTTTGGGACTCGTGAGAATTATGTCATATATTTCGGAGTGTCTGACGTATGATTGGTGTTGAGTATTGTTTCCACGTTAAATGCGGGTGTTTCGGGGTATGGATAAAATGAACATTTTTGTTCAGAGGTTCAGTTCCTTGGAGAGATAGACTTTATCGATAGATATTGACATCGAAAGGGTGTTGAATGGAACCATTAATCGGATCAAGAAATATGGCGTTCGGTGTACGATTTTTGCCGATGCGTGATGCTACCATGTTCAGTGATGAAACCAGGATTTAACTTTGAGGGGGGTTAAAAAAAAAATTTGTTAGTATGGATTTTTTTTTCCAAATATCATTTATAAAATTGACGATCTTTTAGTTTGGACATTAAATTTTAGTGATTTTTAATTACTTTGTATCGTTATAATTGAGAGATAAAAAAATATTGACCACTATAAACTCTGACATATTAATAGATTATATACGTTGGAACTTAGAAATATGAAACAATTATTTAGATTTGGTGTGCTAAACTCTAATTATAGAATGGGCTAAATATAAATTACACCACAAAATATATGACTTATTACATAATTACGGAATTTTAGGGGCAGTCAACCCTTGACTCCGCCCATAACCCTGTTCCTTCCTTCTGAATTGTTTGTTTTTGTCACTATTCTCTTGCATAATAGATATGTGATGCCTGCATCCCAGCGTCCATCCCGAGGCATCCTAGTCCATGACCTACGAGTGCAGTGCTACACGCCATTAGTTAACATGATATAGTCGACCTTTGATAAACCCATTTCGATTAGTGAAGCTCCGATAAGTTCCTGAAACTAAAAGAAATAACTAGCACGGAATATGGTTTCGATTTTCAGTAAGTTTGGAGTTACACAAGCAGTTAATACGAGTTTCCTTCAACCTCTGAAGGAGATAGTCTCAAATGGCTTAGGGGAAGAATATTTTTTCTTGAGATCGGCTTTAACGGAACTGTCTAGTGTTCGAAACATAGTTCTTAAATCATTTCCCGATTTTGAGAAAATACAAAATGGCCTCATCAGAGCAAATGGACAATTTAAACCATGTCCAATGCCTTTGATACTCTTCCACTTTGTCTTTTGAGCATCTGCATATCTCGACCAAGTTTGAACCGTTCCCTATCGGAATAGTCATGGTTTTGCCTGCTATATAATAGTTTTATATTTTAAAAATTTATAGGACGTTTGGTTTAAGTTATTGGATTCTTAAGAATTGGATTACGGGGTAATCTAATTCCTGGAATTGGATTCTTAAGAATCCGATTTTAGATTCAAATTTTATTGTTTGGTTGATATAATTCAATTACGTGATAATTGATATGTCCAAAATCACTATAATACCATTCTTCCTCTTTGAAATTATAATACATAAAAACATACCAATTTCAAATTTCTAAACCAAAATATTGTTTGTTATTATTCAAATTACAAAATAAAAAATTTATGATGATAAAGGATTATTAACAGAAAATCGTGCATCACTTTAAGAATCCTGTTCAAAATGCAAAATTAAAAATCCTATTCAAAGTTGCAAAATTCAAAATGCATAGAGCCATGAAAGCTTAATTAACTGCATCACTTAAGAATCTTGTTCTTCACATAGTTTGCTCGTTTTTCTTCCCTCGTGCCGAAGAAAACCTTTGTAACAATTTATTACCTCCTACAAGCCACTCGCTATCGGATATTTCAACTATTGACAAAGGAATCCCTTCTCCTTTCTTGAGAGAATTTTGAATTTTCAAAATGGCTTCTGTTAGGACATCAAAGTTCATGGGATTTCCAATCTGCAACATGGGAAAACATCCAAATCAATTTGACAAAAACTACACTTTTTCTTAACTGAACCAAACTATACAATCAAGACATTACCCTGTGAGAGACTTCAACGTGTTTGAGTTTATCTTTGCCTGAAAGTTGGTTACTTTGGTTCTCTCATTAATTGGCACATCTGATAATATTTCCTGCAAATGTACAGGTAAAATGAATCAAGCATTAATGAAAAAACCAGTACATGCCGACTGCAGACTCTTTAGAGGAAACTTCTAATCTTAGTAAGGATTTGCATCTCCCAAGATAAATTTGCACTAACTAATATTTCACTTCATACTTACACGCAGCAGAATATGAACGTTGAAATTAGAACAATGATCGGGACACTTAGGCCTGAAGTGTTAACACACTTGCTATTATATAATTTAAGCTTTTCTGATCTCAAGCAGGACATAAATTTAAAAGCATATTACTCTGTAGAATATGGTATGAAGATTCTCAAATATTTCGAGCTTAGAAGTTTGCTGCCAGGTCCCAGATAATTATCATACTCGAGAATCATCTCATTAACTTCAGGTCGCCATCCTAGCATAAGTATGCACTCTTTTGGTCCGAAACTCGCTTCTGATGCATGTACTCACAAGAAGAAAACTTTGTGATTGTAACCAACTAAAAAGCACACTTTCTTAAATAATGATCCAAGATCAACGTATACCTTGGAACTTGATTTTGGAGACCGATGAACAGTATTCTCAATCCTTTTCCTCAGTTTTGCAATGTGACTGGAAGAGTCACTTATCTTTCCAAGATCTTGAATTGGAGAAGTACTATCTTGCCATCAACAGGTGCTATGAATAAAACCTGCATAAAACTGGAAGACAATTTTAAGAGGTAAGCATTCTAGACTTCGAGGACTAAACCAAAATTTAGAATACTTTTGGCAAAAATACAACAACAAGACTAGCATTTTATCATTGAAAGGACAAACACAAAAATTGGCACCAATAAAAGGTTGACTTGCTAGTGCCCACCATCTTAAATTTCTCTATCTGTATGGCGATGCTCATTTTCCCAAGAGAAAAAAATTAAGAAAAGACATTCTAATTAACAACACCTGCACACAACATAAAATCAAGAGACAAACTATATCTGCACAACGATGATTATCATATCACAAGTATAGTAAGAGGGCTAGCAGTAACCCAAAATGAAGCATTATAGACTCAAACCTGCAATAGATTTGATTTTAATGAGAGCCCGCAATGTGCTTAGCATGTTACTGGAAAACACACAAAACACTTGGTTGAATATAAGAAACAGACTCAAACCTGCAATGTATGGTTTGACTGGCATAATCACAACAAATAGAAAACAGAGGATCACTAAATAAAACAAATAAAAAAAATATTTTATCAATTTTCTTAGTTTACACAATAAAAAAAATAAAAAAATTCATAAATAAAGATATGAAGTAAGCCAAAGTCGGAAGTTGAAAGGAAGAGCAGAGATATGAAAACGAGCTGTAATAAACCAATGGTCATGGCAATTAGCTAAGCAAGCAACATGGAGAGAGTTGGATTGCCTGTTTGTTAAGGGTTGTAGCTTACTGGCTACCAACACTCAAAACTTCAAACAAGTTTAGCATTGAACCATTTTCCAGTTAGACAAGAGGAGAATAAGTTCATTACAAAACACAACACATAAAAGATTATTTCAACTTGAATCAAATACCAAATTACTGCAGCGCCACCTTGTTTTTCAAACAAACATAGTTACCTGAACTTGAAGAATAATAAACCTCTGATGAGGACAAAAGAGAAACATGCCACAAGGAGTACTATTAAGAACCTACAAACATCAACGAAAACATTGAGGTCATTAAAATAACAATGATTTTTCACTTCTCCAGATCATATTGATTTCGCTTCACTTACGTTCCAATATTCTTTCCAGGTGCATGTTGAATAAATACGCTAATCGTCCAAAATTCCATTCAATATCTTGAAATGATAGCAAGGAGATATCCGTTCCAAGAGGCACGGTTTTCGAATTAGATATACAAGCGAAAGGTAAGGTGGTAGCGCCAAAAACTTGAAGCACATGCGGATGTAAGCTATGTACCATCTTCATAAATATCTTGACAAAATCTAATTGTGTTAATTTGAATAGGATATATGATAACATAGAGCCCATAAGGAGTTCACCCTGCTGGTCCTGCACATGTTGTTAATATTGCAGAAGAGTTAATCAAATATATAAACTACTAATCTCAGCTTCCAGCTGCTCAGGTCAATAAAAGTATTTGAATGTTTTTATCACCACAAGGAAACGACTTCAGGGAAATAGAACCATATGAGAATATAAAACACCATATGGCTGGTGTAATATGGCTCTACAGTTTGGTCTTCTACATACCCCTCGATATTATCAAATTTGATGTTTGTTATGCTCTTAGCGGCGCAACTTAGAATCTAGTGTTTGATAGAAAGGTCAGTGCAGAAAATCCCTTTTATTGCCATGGAGCAAGATTGAATGGTAACATCACTCGGAAGCTAAGTGGGTAGTTTCTCAAAGATTACTAGAAGGGATAAACTCATTTGATTTAGAGATAGATGGATGAAGGTCTTCAATACTATCTAAACCAGCAAAGGTGTTGGTGCAACTCTTACAGAATCCCATCTAGGTGGTGCAATGGCTCAATGAAGTGTTACCCAGGGGACTTAGATGTGTTGACATATTATGAATTCTAACATTAAACATCTCAAACTACATAAACATACAATGAACACAACGACAAATTCCATAAACATATAAACATTTAAGGGATTTAGAATTACATACCTGAAATATATATCATTTGATACCCATGTTTATATTCGTTATATAGGTGTTTTAAAATGCTTTTCAATGGTATAAAGTTTACGAATATCCGTGGTATAGTTTGAGAGATATCTCTTTGCTGAGACATTCTTTTCTTATTCCCTTAAAGAGAATTTAATAACTCTCATGTCTCAATGATATGGGCCATTGATTTGACCAACGAAAGGTTGTTTACCAACGTCAATTGGTAGTTTACTTATTTAATCTCCGAGTCTCTAGAACAGCACACGTCTTACCCTTCTTAGGTGTCTTCCTCCCAAAGAACCGAGTACAAAGCTTCTATTCCTTTCACCCTTTCAGAAACAAAGGGAGTGTATATCATTTCTAAAGTTTACTCCCTCTTTCCACTTTATAAAGGCGTAAAACAAGTTTCTCATAGATTAGAAAATATATATGATTTATAAAAATTCATCTCGTTTCTTGTTTTACCCCTTGTTATATTCCTAATGCTAGAAACATCAAGTTAATTGTGGTGATATCTATGTGAGAGACACATTTTTATGTCTAAATTGTGCTCGATTATCTATTTTAATAGTGTTCGATTTTGTACTATTTATGGGTTTTTATGTCTTTGTAGGTATTTTTGAGAAATAAATATTTGTGGAAAAATTGGCTCAAAAAGTTGTTAAAGGCACCCAGGAAAATTACTGAAGGCACCCAAAAAAAGTGATAAAGGCGCCCATCAGTTGGATTGGGGGCACCCCCTTCTTAATTCAAAAACCGGAAATTGGCGGGAATTTGTGTGTTTACGTGAGAAAGTTTACTATGTTGATTATGAATCGAGTTTTAAGGGATTTTGGGTAATTTTGAGTTACCCAAGTGAAGGGTAGTTCTGAGTTTCCCAAGTGAAGAAACCACCAAGATATGATCAACACACGTTAACCACAGTGATTCACGCCGGAAAAATTGCTGCAAATTCATCTCACATCCGGAAAAAGAAACCCTCTCGGATTCGGATTAACAAGTATTTGAGTTGGATTTGGATTGTCTTTTGTGTTCTAATCGGTTAAGAAGAGTTATTAGGGTTCACTAATCCTATAAATAGCAAAGAATATCAAGAAACAAATAATCCAGAGCAGCCGGAAAAATTCTAGGAAGAAGAAACAAATTATGCTGGTGTAAAGAACATGAAGAACAAAAGGCTCCAGAGAACAATCGTTGATTGCGTTGCGTATTCTTTCAAAATTCTGAAGCGGCTAGAGTCCGTTCTTTTCTCTTTTATCTTATTTTCTCTTCAGCCAAACACTCTGTAACGCTTATAAGCGTATCGCTTCTCCTGTTTTACTTTTGTTTCATCATTGTAAACACTTTTGAGCTATAAAAAACTATTTTGAGAGTGTTTTCAACATGATGAGCTAATCACCATCACTGGGCGACGGAGGAAACTATTTTTCCAATAATAAAATGGTAATTCTTATTTTATTATTTTTGTGCAATTCTTTTACTATTATTTGCTTTGAATTAAATTTGGAAAAAAAATATTTTTATCAATTAGTTGTGTTTTCTTTTGATGGGTCATGCTGAGTTTAAAACTTTTGATGTCTTATGCTTTCGATTTACAACTATTATTTTGAAAACCTAACTTTGGCAATATTTTGAATAAACTGAGTAAATGAGTTGCAAGACTTTTATCACTTGAAAAATTGGCTAATGGTGGAATCCTTAGTCTCAGTCCTTCCCATAATTTGAAATCAATTTTACTTTAATCTGTTTTATTTTTAGCTATTAAAAATTAGGTTTAAAAATCGAATCTTTACAAGTCTGAGTATCGAACCTTTTACCCATATTTTAAAATTACATTACTATGCAACAATAATAGGGGTAAACTTGTCAAAAATTTCTTTGATATCATAACTCTGCCTATCTAGATGGACAACCAAAAATAAGAATTCCGCCTTTATAAAGTGGACGGAGGGAGTACTGATTATTATCCATAAGGGTATAATTGTAAAAAATACTGAAAAATACTTCTCTCTCCTTATTGCCTTAAGAATTGTGTAATCTTGAACTAGGTCATCTATTAGTGGGACGGAGGGAGTTTGTTACATAGGCGGAATTTCAGTTTTTAATTGTCCATCTTTATAGACATAGTTCTAATTCCTAGGTAGTTTTTTCCATGTATACCCTTATTATAATAGTAGTATTACATTTAAACTAGATTAATGTATCTAGTTTTCATCAAAAAGTAAGGATACTATAGAAAAGAGGATGGATATTTATGAATTCCACATAACTTTCTTAATCTAAGATATTTCACTTTTCCGCTTCTATAACTTGGACGGAGGGAATGCTGGATTATTTAAGAAAAATCAATCCATTTAAAACAAAAATATACTATTTCTAAACCAACAAAAACGGTAATATCTTTTTTATTAGGACGAAGGAGTTAATATTAGTTTATCCATAAAATAGTTCCTCAATTTAAATTTGTCCATCAACCACCGGGAAGAATAGAATTCACATGGGCAGGCATTTGGACAAATTAAACCATGTCCATTGCCTTTGCTTTTAAAAGATTAAAATGTTTAAATATCAAATTAGCAGTTGTGGTAGAGCTGTCAAATGGACCGGGTTAGATTCAACCCGACCCTAGCTTGTCAATCTGTGGTCGGACTAGGGTCAACCTTATCCCTAGTACTATTTAAGAACAAACCTATAACGCCAACCCTAACCCTATGCGAGTTGGCTCTGACGGGCTGACGGAATTTATTAAGCCATAAAAATAAAAATAAAATAAAAATAATTTCAAACGAACAAAAAAAAAAGGAAAGAGGAAGGCAAGGTTTGATCATGTGACTTATATATAGGTTATATAAGCATTTAAGTATCTTTTATTTTAGTTAGATAAAATCAATATTTTTTTATTAATTAACAGAATTAATTGAATATCTTGTATTTTTGTCACATACATGTGTTGCCTTTATTACATAGTCACATATCTATATATGCTTATAAAACAGAAGTGTTTTTTATTTCACCCAGTGGACAGGATACACTCCAGCCTTTACAACTAGCGTTTGTGATTTTCCACACTCTTTCAGTTTTGGACAGATCAAAACAATCTCACGGTTGGCAACGATCCAATAGTCCAACTTCACCATTAATATGTAATTAATTCTTTCTCCCACATTTTTTCATTCACTGCTAGAAATAAAAGTTCACTAGAGAAGAGCATTCAATTAATCAACATAAATTCAATATCGATTCACGGGCGGAGAAGACTATTCGATTAGTATGGAGAAGACCGTCTGATTGTGTAACATTAAGTGTTCATGGAATAAATCCCCCTCTAATCGATGGTGTGTGTAACGCAAACGGTTTACTCAACGGTGTGTTTCTTATCTTCATTTTCTGTATCGCCCTTCTTTCACCCCTCACCCCTCCCCCCATCACCACCAACACGCATACTCCTCTCGTTCAATTTCTAATTATTGTAGGGTTTTGATTGTTGAAAATGTTTTAATTTCGCATATCGTACTTGCTCAAACGATTAATGGGTTTCTAGGTAATTAACCCTAAATATGTTTTTGCAAACTACTGATTAATGGGGTTTCTAGGCAAGAAAAACCAGCGTACCCGATTCCACGATTCTCAATTTCTTTCGAATAATTTCGGTATTTTATCAGTTTTATTTACTGAATTAATTTCTTTGATTTCGATTTTAATATCTCCAATTTTATGGGTTTGAAATGGAATGTGTTGATGGGGGTAATACTGATGTCCGCTTAATGATGAACTAAGGGAATTTTGGTGTTGTTTTTTCATTGATTTGAGATATTTTTTTATTTTATTTGGAGAATCAGTAGTAGTATGTGATTTAAAAACATGGGGTTTTGTTTTATGGTTTTTCTAGTGGAGAGAGGAACAACAAATGTGGGAAGCAATGCAAAATACATAGCAAGTATTGGAGATCAATTTATGGGAGACACATGGTAAAGCTATTATGTTAGATTTTGAAGTGTTTCATCTTTTGTGGATTACATTGTCGTATTTACGTCGTACTGAACATAGTAGTAGCACTGATCAATCCAAATATGAGTTGAATAAAGCACTAGAGGTATATCATTTATGGAGATTAAGTAAAGTGTGCATTTTTTTCTTTTATTTGATCAATCAGTAGGTTATATAGGTGCTGGCGGATCATGAATTATGAATCATTCTAGGAAGAGACTGTTGCTGCTATCAAATTACAGGCGTCAAGGATGGCCACAGAGTGCTTGGGTTATGAATTTGAAAAATGGATGGGAGTTTGAACACCACATATGTAGCAAAATAAAAGCCTTAATTTAATAGAGGTATTGAAGATGTGTGATTTTCTCATCATGGTTTTGATTGTTTCTCTATTTAAAGATGGATGTACTGACTTGGGTGTTTTTGCACTTATAACTGAGAATCAATTTTTTTGGTTTGAAGAGATTTGGATACTGTGTTATTTTTATTCAATCTCAATTTACAGCATTATGGGATGTGAAGTTTCTACATTGATATCATCTAACTTTGATATTTATTTTATAGATGTCTACCGTTGTGATCTTAATTCTTCTGTTTATGTCAAAGAACATAAATTTCTTGGTTCTGATTTTATATAAGTCATTTGGATGTAAATCTGTTTGCACTTGGAGAGATAAGTCTTCATATTTTCGCGCTAGGATGAGTCTTACATGTGCGTGTAAATCTAAATATTTCACAATTGACTATTAGATAATGAGTTGTTTTTGCTTACCTTTTAAATTCAGTGCAATGATGAATGAAAGTCGAAGACAGTCTATAGTTAGTAGTGAAATTACAACAATAGATTACTTATGTTTGTAGTCTAGCAGCTAGGGATGATTGTATTGTCGAACAACAAATCCTTTGAAGTAATAATGAATAAGGATTTGCAATAAAAAATGATTTTCATATATGTTATCAACTTCCTTTTATCATATTAGTGGGTTTAACTGTTCTTTGTGTCTATTTGTTTGATGGCAGTCAAATCTTCTCTTGGAAGCATTTGGTAATGCAAAAACTGAAATGGATCAGCAAAAAAAGAAATTGGACCATTACACTAGAGTTCGTGTATTACCCAAAATCCTTTCACAGATGCTTTTAATATCAATAGAAATTATGTTTACTATCGTATAAGGCCCTTTGGTGTTATTTGAATCTGTGAACTACTTTGTTTGCAATAAAGCTAAAACAAACTTAATGGCTGAAAAATAGGAAGACAAATAGCCAAAGGAGTGAGGGAAATGAAACAAAGACACATGGCTTCTTTTCTTGGTACAATTGAGAAAGGAGTGACCAAGACACTGGCTTGGACAATTAAGATTTTACATTAAATATGAAAATTTGTATTTAATTACCGCAATCATCTGAAATGCTGCCATTATAAAAATGCAGTACATGAATAATTATAAGGTAAAATCTTAATATTCCAAGGTAGACCTAGCAGAGAACATAAAAGATGATAAAATCTTAATTATGCTATTATATGGTAATGTAGCAACTCCAGAACGTTTTCTAAGGTGATATAATCTACAACCTTAATCTGCAAAAAGATACAGTTAAGCGTTAAAAGTCAAAATTACTGCTGAAGATTGTATGCTCCAGATTACACACCATAACAAAGTTATCTTTCCCAATATATAGACTATACACATAATTTCCTTAATTAAGAATCTTCGTGACATAACAAACATGCCTTTCTTAAAGATTGCATTGTAGAATCTAATGAGTTTATGAATTACTCCCTCATTTACTGACTGTTCTAAAAAATTATGGGTTATAAGAGTTTGATTGAAAGTTTGGGTTCTCCAACAATAGGTACAACTCTTTTAGTATTTGTCCTTTTGAATAAGTTAAACTACTCATTAACCTGCACTGTCCTCTCCCTGATATAAAATACAGTATCCTGAAATTTTAACTTCCCAAAGTGAATAATGGGGTGAATTGTTGTGCATAATCTCATGTGAGGTGGATGTGCAATGATCTTTTATAAGGCTTTATAATATGTCATGCTGCACTTGATTATTTCACATTATCTATTACTTTATATATTAAAAAAATCAGTGGCCGAAAATAAGAACTTGATAACTGTTTTTGCATGGAATCATTGACAGTTGCTACAAAACTATACTTTACTTTGATACAACGAAATACTGGAAATCAGAGAAAGAGGCATGACTTATGCTTTAGGAAATAGTTTATATTTAGTAGTTGTTTAGCTCTGGTAGGAAATTGTTTTAGATATTGTTTCAGATTCCTGGAGAGTATTGTAGTTTGTAGAGTACTGTTTTTCCGTTCTAGGTAAAAATGTGGATACTTATGGATGATTATGCTGCAGCAGATGTTTAACCTTTTTCGGTAGATAAGCCAAGTAGTGGGATCATCTCCAGTGGTTGTAAAACTCTATACCTTGAATGACTGACTTTCTATAACCATTTGGAAATATTTTTTCTAGCCAATCCATATTGTTTCAGATTCTAGCAATGATAATCGTTGATCGCTGGAAATGAGAGCTTATGTAGCCTACGACCCGGGATCAACCTCTCTCAACCGCTTTTGTGTATTTGGTGGTCTACAAAGTATTTAAATGGCTACTTAAGGGTGAAAAAGTTTTTGTAGGAACTCCAGGAACACCAACAAACGACGGAAATGGCAATTCGAGAAGTATGATAAAATTTATATGCTTTCCTCCTTTATTAGCTTGGTGAGATCTTCTTTGCTTATGGTTGGCTCCTGATTTTTGTTGCTGTGTTTTACTATTCCTTTTTAGCTTTTTCATGTAGTTAATCTTCACTCTTTCTTTTTAGTGTTTTCATGTAGTTAATCCAAAATTGAAGACCTTGGTATACATCTTAATCGAACATGAAGTTGATACAACTTTAACCAATTTGATTCATGTTTTTTTTTTACTGTTGGGGATTGGTACATGCTTCTTGTTGTTGTGTTTAGGTCACTCACCAACTCCAATACATTGTAGAATAAAATGAAGTTATTTACGTACGAATAGATAAGGTTTCACACTCCAAGTCTTCACTTCCACGACCTCTGCAATCAATTCCTCCATTTCAGACTGAACTCTATCCATTCATCTGATTCAAAAGAGTTTCCGTAGCTCGAATCTTTCATTGGGAATGCTTTGTCCAATTTACCAACCTGGAGCAAGGGCTCGCTTTGCTTCTACCCATTCTTTTTGAATAAATATACTATACCAACTCCAGTTCGATCTGTTATTAGGCAAAAGTTTGGCTTCCACTACTAAGAATCAGTGTCTGCAGAACCACAAGTCATGAAGTAATTGATAGAGCCTGTTGTGGGGTGGGATATATCAAGCTTATCAGTAACGGTGAAAAGCATCTCTAGCTATAGTGGACACCAAAAAGATGGTGTAGTATGGTTTGTTTGTAGTGATCTGTCGTGGTTGGTTCATTAGTAAAATGTGATGCAAGGATTTATAGAACTATTGATTTCGTTTAAGTACTTTAATTAGTTTTAAATTGATTGTGTTTTGTCTATTAGCTCAAAACCAAACCACTCAATATGGCATTCCAGGTCAACTGTCAGGTTCAGAAAGTTGGTTATCATCCACACTTGATAGCTTCAAGGGGTTACATGCACTTGATGAATGCAAATCAAGCGATGTTGCACGAGTCACTAGGAAATGGGATGAGTTGGATTGTGGAAATAGGTGTTTATTGGATACAATTATGCTTTGAAGTTCAAGGAATAACGACTGTGCAGGTACTTTGAATTAATTGATTTAAGAGATATTATGTCCTCAAGCTTGAACTTTTACTTACATTCCATCATTTTAGTTGTACATATTTAAAAAACGAAAGGGATTCATGGTACCTTTATAAATAGGGAGTTGTATTGGGTCTGATTAGAGAATTTTTGCCTGATTTGTTTACTTGAAGTCTTTTTCAATGTCAATCGAAGAGAGCAAAGTTGCTTTGATTTTTGATCATCTTACTTTCCATGACAACAAAGCGGGTTGGACTTCATACCGGGCTTTAATTGTGTGTATTTAGTTTCTTCACTGTATTATAATTGTCGGTATATTGTTTCTTGAATTTAGTTCCATACAAACTCAATCGATATGGCATCCCATAAAAAATTTCTCCATCTACCATAAGGACAACTTCAAACGCTTGTGGACCATGAACGAATGCAAATCATGCCTTCTTAGTCCTTACAGTTCCATTCACTAGTCAATGGAAAATTTTGGACTTCATATCCTCCAATGACATTACTTGAGTTGATATGGTTCTCATTAATAAAAAAAATAACTAATCAATTATATCTTCCTGTAATATTTATCTTCACAGTCAAATGCAATGGTGGATATGAATGTGTTGGTTTGGCTTCACCATTTGAGGTTTGCTACCGATGGGTTAGAGTTTAGTCTTGAAGGTGGGATCAAAGAAAACCAGGTGGAGTTGTTTCTTAGTTCAAAGGGTAGTTGGTAAGATGAATAACTTAATTTTCATTGGCATTTTCATTGTTTTTTAGTTAGTACTTAATTTTGTTTAGTGAGTGCTTTATTTGAATATATAATAGTAACAAAATGTAAGCTAAAGTCCATGAGCTCGAAGTGTAGAACACCGGAGAAGTAGAAATTTCATTGTGGATTATGTCATTATGGATTATTCCATTGTACTTTCAGCTAAACCATCTTCTTCTTTTTTGGACTTTAAGTTCAGTGTGGATTATTTTATCAAATTATAAATTTGGCAATTCCAGTCTTTCAATCCCTTTTGTTTGTGTTACTTCACTATGATAATATAATGAGAGTCAGTGAATTGATTCGTTGGCAACCCCAAGATTAAACTTTATGGAGCAGGTGTAAACTTATCTCTTTGGAAAAGCCCGACTAAATATAGTGACTCTTCAATTATGTACTGAGAGAGATGTAAGAAAACCTAGGCTTAACTTAAAAATCGACTTTTGCATGGTGGGGACTCGAGTAAAGTTGGAACTTTAAATTAGAAGACTTACTCTGTCGAAGTCTCTTAAAGGATTAAGACATTTTAGGGATGTACTATCTTTGACCGGGGATGTTATTGGAGAATAGAAAATCTCAGATCAAATGATGCATATTACATTTATCCAATGTTAAGTAACGAGAGAAAAAAAACAAATTACAGACAACCGATACTTATTAGTTAATTAGAAATATATAGAATTTAAGTCAGAAAACTGATACTTATTTGCTAATTATAACACTTGATATTACGCTAATTTCCTACCTTTATATCACAATTAATAACAAATGATATACTGATACGAATTGCATCGTATTTTGAACAGAGAAATACCAAACATATATTACTTAATTTTCAAAATTAATTAAATTAATTCAACAAAATGAAATTGTTTGTTGCATTGGGACTCGATATATATTGGGTACATTATAATTTTTTATGTATTGAATTTCAACAAATAATCATAAATGTGTTACTACAACAAATTACTACAAGATGAAGTGGAAAGCTATGAACATAGAAACTTAATGTAAGTATGATGATTTTAGTAATGAAGTGGTGTTATCTTTATGTTCTTAACATTTCAGGAACCATCCTGTTCTCTTTTTCTTAATATTTGACGAAAATATCATGGTCTGTCTATGATGAATAACGATAACATGATTGGTAGTAATTTTTTATTGGTTACATGTCTACGCACATCTAACGTGTGGATCTGCAGTTCTTTGTGTTGAAAATTTGAGAAAAAATATAATGTGTGAGAATGCTTATGTTACACATACTAAACCCTTAAATATTTGGCAATTTATAGTATGAATACTTTTTCATTTTTTTTTTTGATTCCTTTTTTTTCCCACTTACATATATGGTTCAAATGGTTCAAAAAAAATATGGGTTGCTTCAGATTCAAAAGCAGTTGGTCGCATTCAGATGAAAGTGGAACTTAGCAAAAGAAAGTAAGTCACAAGAACGTATTGTAAATTTGTAATTCCAACTATCGAATTGTTTTTATATGCCAGGTAGTTGGACCTAAAATGCAAGGAAAGTGAAAAATTATTGGTGGACAATAAAGTTTGTATTTGTACAAGTGGGCATGAACTTATAACCATACAATAATTCAATAATCTCTATACAGTATCCTATATAATATCACTATGTGGTTTTGCCGAATGTTAAAAAAATTCATATCCAGGATTCAAATTGTAGGCCACTAGTGGAGATAATACTATTAGCATAATCACGGTAGAATATGATTGGTAACAGTGAGACGGTTACAAAATAATTTTAATATATGGGGACCCTTTAAATATCCATCATCTACAATTACAATTATAAACTGAAACTCCGCAATGTTAAAAAACCTAGCAAACGGCCCTATGAAATAGCCCGTGCCGACCAGGCATGAGTGATACCCTAGTAAATATATAATGATTGAGTTTGTGAATACACTAATCAGTATACTAAAATTTATTGATGGTTTGATGAGTGATAATTAAGCTCTCTTAGAGCAAAGACAGTGGAGTTGGTATATTGGCTAATTTTCCAATTACCACCCCACAGTAGGATAGGCAAACCCAAAAAACAAGTTGGCAAATGGATATAGTGGGGGGTTTGCCTATCGAGGCGTTAGTTAAGTCGAACGTCTTTGTTTGAGACGGTCGACTCTCAACGGCTATAATCCAACGGCTTTTATTCTCTCCTCTATAAATTTAAACATTTTCAACTCCAAAATCACATCTTCTCCACTCAAAAAATCTTCAACTATCTCTTCAATCTTAATCTTTCCATCTCAAACTCTTCTTCTTAACTTTTGTTCAATAAAAATCAGAAGGAAAAAAATGGCAAAAATTGTAACCCAACTTGATCTCCCTACCCAACTTGATTTTTCTGTAGTCATACTCGAAGATGCTATTAGTAAAATATGTGATGGTTATAGAAAAATAAAGAATGAGAAAAAACAAAGAGGTCTTCAAGTTTTGAATGTTAACCAAGTCAAATTTGCAGCTATTAGAAAAAGAAGAGTTCAAGGCAAGAAAATCGAAGGAAAAGAATTTGAAAGTAAACCTTACGATTGTTCTAAAAAATCAGGGAAAATATTCTAAAGACCGCATCGAATGGAAGATCCGTCAAATGAAGATAAACATGAGGCCCAAGATTGTCAGAGATTTCTACTAAAGTGTTTATTTAATTTAAGTTTCTAGTGCCCTAGTTCATATCTTGTAAAAGAGCATAGTATTAAATTAATGTAATGTATATTGAAGTTTTAATTTAATTTTAATTAATTTAATCTAATTTTAGTTAAAACTTCTAATTTTGTCAAAGTATATTTAATTAAAAATTCGTAATTGAATTAGTTTATTGCTAAAATCGAAATTATAAATTATATAGCCATTGTCATTGCAAACTGAGACGATCAGCCTAGGTTGAGCCGACAACGGCTAGTTCCATATAACGGCTATAAAATAGTTCTATAAATTCAAGCATGTTCACTTCCCAAATCACACCTTCTCCAACTTCTTTTCCAAATTCTTGTACACCCATACGGCTCAACCTAATATTAATCCGGCAGAGTTTACCATTGATGAAGATCTATCTCTATGTAGAGATTTTGTTGCATGCTATCCGACAAGGAATAAGGGACGACGACAAAATGGTTTAGTGAGTATTAGTTACTGGTGAGAATCTATGATACTTTTGCACTGATACCGGTGGTAACCCTAATAACCGTAATGTATCTGGGTTGTTTTGTTGATATCAAACTATAAGAAGACAAGTGGAAGAATTTATAGCTTTAGTCCGGGTTGTCAATCGATATCAATTAAGGGGTGAAACCAATGTTGAAGTTGTATTGCGAGCTCGAGAAGAATGACGAAGATGGAAAAGGACAAGTTTTGCTTATGAATATCATTACGCAATCCTGGAGGATTTTTTGATTGTACGTATTATGAGATGTTAAAAAGTAGGCATGTTACTCCGGAAAAAACGTTGTTACTAATTGAATTGAAATAAAATTAGTAGTTTTTATTTCTTTAGATGTGATTACATGCTCTCTAATTCAATTATTAATATCATAAATAGTTGGGGTGGAATTATAACCGTTGGATTCGTTTTATAGAGATTCGACAAAAGTCGAATCATGCTAGGCCGCTCGGCTCAACATAGGTCGAGCGACCTATCTTACGTCGATCGGTTTTACATGCCTTTTTTTTTGCAATTTCCCACTGCCCAAACCCGAGTTTGCTCATCCACCTGGCTTGGCATTTGGCAAAATATTCACACCCACTGGAATTGCTCTTACTGTAATAAAATACCGATTGGAAATTTAAAAAAATGGCGGGTTGGCGGGTAACCCGTGGATTAGCCCTAACCCGACTTGTTTACCAATAGAGTTATATATGTCAACCCTAACCCGGCCCGTTTAGCCAATAAACTGAGTCGGACCTGGTTAAAACAAAACGGGTTAGGATTGACCCGCGGGCCGGATTCCAATTTGACAGCCGGTGTCACTGTGTCAATTGAACTTCTGGCAAAGTGAAGCCATTATTGTCTCTTCTTATTTGAAACTTTGTGATGAATTTCAGATTTTCAGTATTTCACGGTAACAACAGCACACAACGTTATGCATATGTACTACGAAATGATTCGTTCACATAATTTTGGTCACTTTTTATCTGAATTTCACTTTTGTGATACAAAAAAAAGATACCTTTCTTTTACATGTAACTGTAAAAGATCTCTGCAAGATCTATGACTGGTTCACTATGCTTTTCCATGTACTTAGTTTGCTTCTCTCTTTATCTTTCTGCGTCTTGAAAGCAATACTCACCGAGTCTTTTCTCTAAGTAAGGACCCCATATTGGGTCCATCAGTGAGATAGAGAAAGAACCAAAATATGCTTGATAGTGTGTACAAAACACTTCTCCTCTTTACACATTTGTACCGTGTGTACCGTACTCAGCCATAACCTAAGACTTATCTTAAGCTTAACATTATTCTTTTATGTAAACCAAATTATTAGCCATAATAAAGTTGTTAATTAGTTACATCACATATATCATTGTTGGTTTGAACCGAAAGAGATGGATGTTGATAGATGATTTGAACCCCAAACATTATCTCTACAATGTTCAGACTTTTCCTAAGATGGGAAGATCTTGGGTCTATACAATTTGAAAATTCCTTACTCTTCTTTCTTATTACGGAGTAAACTTAACTTTGTTTTTGCACGTGTTTCTTAAGTAGGTTTGCTTCACTATGCCATTCGAACTTAAAACATTGTTTTTTTCCTTGACCATTTCCACTGTTTCGTCCAACCTTCAACATTTCCTTCTATACACGATACATCAATGGGGACCTCAAGGAACAATAAAAAGACGAGCAAAATATTTCTGATAGGATTCTTATCTTGTCTAACATAGTAGTTCTTTCATTTTACGTGCTTGTGAAAAAAAATTCTTTTATAGACGAGACTCTTCAACAAGGCTAATAATCTGCCTCAACTACAGATCTAAGCCAAATAGGAGGAACAAACCAGTACATAGAAGAAGAGTTAACCTTAGCACAATGGGCCAAGGAATGAGCAACATAATTACAAATCCCAGGCTAAAAAGAAAATTTGCAAACAACAAGAAGGGAAGCAAAATAACTAATGTCCTTAAAGATATCATCAATCCTTTGATTTCCATCAAATCTTCCCAGAGAGAATTGGTTCACTAGAGTCTTAGCATCGCTCTCAATGATGATATGCGTAATCTTCAGCTCCACTGCTTTCTTGAGAGCATCCCAAACAGCTCGAGCTTCAGATTCTTCAGTCGAGACCACATCAAAAGTCATTGAGGCGCAAAAGGAAGCTTTATTCTCAGCATCTCTGTGATGACCCGACCCTTCACCGATATTGTCCCCACTTAGCCACTGCGGTTATCCAGCAGTGTGGGGTTTTCAACGGGCACCGCTGCGGTTATCCAGCAGCAGCTTCCCTGGAGGTCACCATCCCTGGATTACTCCCGCCCGAGCACGCTTAACTGCAGAGCTTTTTGCCAACTCTGGAGCCAACTGTGCTGAAAAGGCCTCGGTTAGGAAAGGACAAACCATTACTTATATTCCGAATTTGGGATTACAATCTCTCATCACATATCTTGCACCATTTGCCAAAGTTATATCATCAAAGGCACCATTTGTATTCCATTTTATCCAACCAGGAGGGGAGGCATCCATTTATCATGACTAAGGATAACTATACTAGATGGGATTTGTAAAGTAGGAGCCCTAGAGATAAGCATGGCTTTAGCTCTACAGATAATAGCCTAGTGGGTTTCCTTCTTAGAGTTAAAAATCAAATTATTCCTACTACTCCATAGAGATCAGAGAATGGTAACAACAGAGTTATGAAGATCATCAGGAAATCTAGTAACAGGATCAACCTGCCAGAAACCAAGCCAATCAAGCAGAGACTTATCCAGGAAACTAGAAGTATTAGCACACATATTAGAAAGAAACCAGACACGACTAGCAAAGGGACAAAGAACAAGGGCATGCATAATGGATTCCTGATTAGCAACACATCTGGAAAAATCCACATGGAGCATAGGCATTCTAGTGTGAAGCACAGACCTAGCAGGAAGGGCATTTTTAGCCGTGTTCCAACTAAAAATTTGAATTTGATGATGAACCTTTAACTTCCAGATACTCTTCCAAAGATTATTACATGGGGAAGGTCTAGACCCTCTGAGTCCCATGTAGGTAGATTTAGAGGGAAATCTACCATTTTTAAAAAGCTCCCAATCCCTCATATCAGGAGTGAAACACTGGCTTAAAGGGATGGTGATAATCTTCTTAACAGAAGCATTATCAAAATGAGCATTGAGTCTACTGAGATTCCAAGTTCTAGACTCTTGGTTAATGAAATAAGAGACTTTGACATTGGGATCAGGGGGAACCAAAGGACTAGGAGTACCAAACCCCAATTTTGGGATCCATTTATCCCACTAAGGGTCAATAGACTTACCATCACCCATTATCCAGGAGATAAGGGGTTTCATAAGCTCTTTAATAGTATAAAGGCATCTCCAGGTCCAAGAACAATTATCAGGGAATTTAGCATTCAGAAAATCATTCCTAGGAAAATACTTAGTTTTCAAAGAAATAGCAAGTAGACAATCAGGATTTTCAATGATTTTCCAGGCATTTATGGCCAACATAGCTAAGCTATTCAATTCAGCTTTCCTAAAACCAAGGCCTCTTTCAGACTTAGGGGAGCAAAGAGTTTCCCAACTTAAAATGTACTTTTTTATCCTTAGGATCTAAAGTTTCTCCCCACTAGATAAATGGGAGTCAAAATTTTTACAAAGGTATTTGGGGATAAGGAATGCACCCCTTTGGTAAAGGGGGATAGCCTGACCAACATGTTTAACAAGGGAAGTTTGACAGCCTGTGAGAGAAGTTTGTGAAACCAGGAAGAGATCCTAACATCAACAGACTGGAGAATTCCCATATGAGTTTGAATCTTAGAGGGTTTAAAATAAATAGGGGTACCCAGGTACTTTTCACCCAAATCCCGTGAAGATATGTTTAAAATACCAGATGATTGACTCATCAATAATTTTGGTATTTTTTTACTGAACAAAATTCCAAATTTGTCAAAGTTTATTTCCTGAGCAGAGGCAAGACAATACTTATGCAAATAATTTTTAATGGTTTGAAAATCTTTCACAGTAACTTTTGAAAAGAGAAGCGAATCATCACCAAACAGAAGATAAGTAATATTAGAAGCATTCTTACAAATCTTAATTTCTTCAACAAGACCTTTCCTAGTTAAAGAATCAATGTAGGAAGACAAGGCCTCATATCAAATAATGTAAAGATAAGGAGATAAAGAATCTCCCTGTCTTAAGCCTCTTTCAGGCTTGATGAGACCAGATGGAACCCCATTTAAGAGAACAGAGTAAAACATTGTGAATAAGCATTGACTAATCAACTTGGATCCAATGATCATTACGACCCATTTTTTAAAGACTTTTTCAAGAAAGGACCATTCCATCTTATCATAAGCATTGGACATATCAAGTTTAATGGTTGTTATACTTTCTTTGCCCTTATGATGGTTAACAAAATAAATAACCTCATGAGCCAGAAAGATATTATCATAAATACTTTTTTTAGGGACAAAGGCACTTTGGTTTTAAGAAATGAGGTTATCCATAAATGGTTTCAGTCTATTAGTCAGGGTCTTACACAAGATTTTATAAATAAAATTGCACAGCCCAATAGGTCTATATTGAGAGACCAACTCAGCAAGAGGGGCCTTTGGGATCAAAGCAATATTGGTGTGATTGAAAGCTTTAATAATATGCCATATTCTGAAACAAGTTTGAGTCATATCAATCACTTCTTCACCCACTATGTCCCATTATTTTTGGTAAAAGAGGTCAGTAAAACCATCAGGGTATGGGGCTTTTCTTCCTCCCATTTGAAAAACAACATTTTTAATCCCCTCTGTAGTAAGCTGGGTATTGAGATGTTGATTATCCTCTAAAGAAAACTTAGTAGGGAGGTCATGGAGGATTTCATCCTGATAATGTTGGGGGTAAGTAGAGTAAAGGATTTTAAAATAGTCATCAAAAGAGTTACTGATACTTTCTCTATCAGTTAGAGTTGTACCTACAAATTCTTTGATCCAACCAATGGCATTTCTCTTTCTCCTGAAAAGACTGGCTCTATGGAAATAGGGAGTGTTTCTATCTCCTTCTATAAGCAAAACTTATCTAGATTTATCCTTCCAATATAATTCTTCTAGATTATACAAGTATGTGGTCTAGGTCTTATGTGGGACAAAGAGTTAGAATCAACATGATTGGAAACTTGGACAACAGTTAATTACTCCCTAGTGGTAGACATATTGGTTTAAATATTACCAAAGGAGGATTTGTTCCATTCTCTAAGGCCATTTTTTGTACTCATAAGCTTAGCCCTTAACTTATAGGCAGGAGAACCTATAACATTAGCAGACTAAGAATTATCTATAATGTCCCCACAAGTTGGGTCTTCAATCCAGATAGCCATAAAGTGAGAAGGCTTAGGCATGCAAGCATTATCAAAATTAAATCATATTTTCATGGGACAATGACCATAAAAATCTCTAGGCATGTTATTCACATAAAATTTAGGGAACATAGATTCAACAGCATGGTTAATAAGACACCTATCAAGTCTCTCAAGGATAAGATCGGGACCAGATTTCATATTAGACCAAGTGCACCTAGCAAAAAAATCACAAAAATTTCTAAGATTATAAAGATCATCATCATTAACCTCGATACACTACATTTGTCCTCAGGAACTAACAACGCATTAAAATTTCCTACCATGAAAACTGGCTCATCAGGAGGGGGATATCTAGCATACATTGACTATTCCAGAAGGCTTCCCTAAGAATGTTATTTGGTTCATCATAGATGACATGTATATGAAAGGTATTATAATGTATAATATCCCTAGGTTTAACATAGATGCCCCTAAAGTTGGAGGATAGAATGCTCAAGTTGATTTCTTTCTTCCAGGCAAGAACTAGACCTCCATTCCTTCCAACACATTGCACATTAATAGCACACGGGAAACTCATATTCTTAAGCTTACTAGCAGCATTATCCTTTTGCATTTTAGTCTCAGACATAAAAAAAATATCTGGGTTAATATTCCTAAGCAAAATGTTCAGCTCTGTATTGGTAGTTTTTCCCCCAAAGCCCCTCACATTCCAAACAACATATTGACATTATAAACTGGAAAAAGGGTAGGGAGGTCAGACAGACTATTTTCAGAATCATTTAGGGGAGAAGGATTGGATTTATTTACCTGATTGGTGGAATCAAAGTTCCCATTAGGATGAGTATTGGTAAAATCACCACTCCTTTCATAATTATGAGCACCATTCAGACCTTGAGTAGCAGCATCCTGAGAAGATTTGTTTTGAACATCATTAATGTTAGAAGTATTACCAGAAGATCCATTAAAATTACCGTAAGGGTTAACCAAAGAATGTGTATTGATTGCTGGAATGTGATAGTGAATAGTGGGAAGATTTCCCAGATTAGTAATAGGGGGACAAAGGTTGTTATAATCAGGTTCAGAGGTGATATTACTTTCGAGAAGAACCACAACAATGATGGCTAGAGATGGTTTAGCAGCTCTGCTACGTTTTTTCAGTTCAACTTTTGGATTAATCTTGCGTTTTAGACTAGAAAGAGCATCATGCTCAGCAACAAGGGATAAAACTTCCCCTTTCGAAAGGGTGGGTAATTGAGATTCCAGAGAAACCTTTTCAGAATTTTTGAAACGTCTGGCTGAATTAGAGGTACAAATAGGTCTCAAATTTAGGATGAGGAAGAATCATTGAAGAAACAACAACATTATCTTCAAGATTGAACAACTGATTTTGAGACACTTACAGAGAGTTGGTAGGACAGGTAACATGGTGGGCTTGAACTAGGCCCACATCTTAAATCTTCAAAGCATTAGATCTGTGACTTGGAGCACTGGGCTTCCCTTTCAAACTTCCTTCTTCTATACTGTTAGAATTTGCAGATACAACAAAAGCTTTGCCTTTGTTCAACATGTTTTGAGCTGGGAATCTTCTTGTGTCTCTATAAAAATGCCAGCACGAGTAGGTAATAGTATTATAGAAGTATTGGTAGGAGTAACATCAATAGTAGACACTTGTGGTTGGGGGGGCATCCATCTTGAAACTTTTGGAAGAGAGTATTGAACATTAGATGAATGACTAACTTCGCCTTGGATGACCTTCAATTTAGTTTTTTTCCTAGGACATGTAGCATCCTTATGATCAATTATTCGACAAGAAGTTGTAGATGTTGAGTTTTTTTCGAGGGCTAGAATTGTAAAATTGCCCTCTACTAAGTAACAAGAACATATATATGTATATTTATGCATATATGCTTAATATAGAATAATGTACTTCTATTTATATTCTACAAGCGAATTAAGAACACGAATTTTATCTAAATATTCTAAATTTTCCTTGTAGCCTCTTCAATGCTTGTAATATTCATGGCATATCGAACTAGTCTCAAGTCACATAAAATCCACGGCTGAATTCCTTGAACTTGCATCGAATGAGTATTGATGTTCTAGCAACATCCATTAAACTCGAGGAATAGATAATGCTTAAACCCTAAAATACACTATACCTTAATGCTTCATTCGCAACCAATGCACCTCAAATTGCTCTTATGAGCCTAAATATGCTACTCCAGCACTTTGCATTGGAACTAGTTATCCACAATAACGTTAAAAGCGCTAACTTTCCTGGAAGTAAACCATAGCGCCTGAGAGGTGCTAACTAACCAAAAATGGTTTTAGCTAGTACATTTTAGCCTAATAAGGTCCCACGTATTGTCATCTTGGCACCTGAACCATAGCACCAAAGTGCTAACCTAAATTCTAGTGACAAAAGCGCTAGCTCTTGGCGTTGACGCCCTTGCTCTTGGGTGACGCCCTTGCTCTGGGCCGTGACGCCCTTGCTCTGGGCCGTGACGCCCTTGCCTATGGATCGTAACGCCCATGGCTGTGACGCCCTTGATTGTGACGTGCTTGGCTCTGTGACCCTTGGCGTTGACGCCTATGCCTTGGATGACACCCTTTTCCTTGGTGTTGATGCCCTTTCTCTTGGCCCATGATTCCCTTTTCCTAGCTCCAATGCATTCATAACAAAACTTAATGCGCCTCTAGGGATAGCGTGTCCTTATCCATACTTAGTGACTTAGACATAAGTGTATTTGTGTTAAAACCTCAGTGCTAACTATACAATTGAAGTGCTAACTTCAAACCTCCTTGAAACTGGCTTCCTATCTCTAGTACAATTAATATTTACTAAAACTGAATATTGATCTTACTCCTGAGATGTTAGCACACTAGCTTTTACGTTAAGAGAGTTAACACCTTCTTATTTGCGCTAAGTAGCTAGTGTTGGCTTTGTTAGCTACTTTCCTCAAAAATATGCCTTTCTTCTCAATATAGGTCCTAAGTTGAGTCTTATATGAATTCCAACAAGCATCCTTGCTCGAGGAGCCCTCTACAATATTTGGCCTCAAAATCCTCTCAAACTTACAGTAAGTCGCTTCTAAACTAATACTTAGCCATTAAATATGCCATGTTATTTTTAAACAAGTACATGTCCACTGAAATTCCCAGGCTCGATAGTAATATGTCTATCTGTTAACCAAGTGAGTCGCACAACTTACCTCACTGACTTAGCAGGTCATTTTACTTGACTTGACTTAATCAAAACCATAGTGGTTTATAACTCCACTATTTTCACGAGATATTAAATGCAACACGGGGGGATTCTCATTGGGGTATTGGTCTGGCGGTCTACGACATCGTGGGTAGTGACAACACCCTCACGAATAAGAAGGTAACAAGGAGTGGGCGGTTACAGAACAGTTAAGAGGATGAGGAGTAGTGGTCAAATATGTCTTCCCTATTTTCCGGGCGCCACCCCACTACAATCTCCACAATCATCACTTGTCCATCTCTCCCTAACTTCTACGACTTACGAGAAATTATTGTGTGTCTTCTTCAAACTATAAATAGATGATTCTTATATATTCGAAACAAAAAAGAACTAGAAAATAACACAATCTCTCTGAAGAAACCAAAAAATTAGAGAATTAGTGATTCCTCAACAGAGAATCCATTCTTCTTCACACTACTGATATTTCTCAACCTTATTTGATTCCCTCCTCTAAGACCTACCCAAATCGTTTTCCATATTTATAATTGAAGCAGGACGTGAATAGTCATTTCTTGGTTTAGGATCGTCCTATTCGAGCTTGATCTCTCAAACCTACTTGAAAGTACCATTTTGCAGTACATTTGTGTTTACTAAAAAACGATTGGCGACCACAACAGGAGAACAACCTCTCGGTTACAAAAACCAATTCCCCAATCGTTTAAAATCGTCGGTCTCAGTTTAGATCTTACCCTCACTGATGCCAATTCCAACCCTTCCAGCTCCAATGATGATTTTTCTAATGGTGCTCTTCCTACCATCAACAACACTACAGGTGATCTTTGACTTCCTTCATCGACTGACAGATGAATTAGGGAACAATGATGTTCTCAGAAAAGACTTACCGTCCTTGGGGCTGGAGACTCCTTCCCAAGCAAATATTCCCTCTCCACACCACATCAGGAGTTTCACCACCTGTAAGAAGCCCGTGTATCAAGAAGAAAACCGCCTGGTAGAAAACTTATGCGAACTTCTGCATTTCTCAAAACTCCAACGTAGGGACTTAGTTGCTGCCCTAAACCGTGTTGCTACTGATGCACATCTGATCCAAGTCTCTGAAAAGGGACCAAAAACATATGGGTCACCTCACCTTTCTGTGAGTAATGTCACATTCACCGAGAAGGAGATGATGGACGAAGAAGGACACAACCGGGCCCTATACGTGACTGCTTACCTCAAAGACTTCGAGTTTCGAAAAGCATTTTTTAACATAGGTGTCGCGGCCAACATAATCACTCTTAAGACCCTTAAGGATGTAAAGGTCCAAATGAACAAAATTATACACTGTCCTATCACGATAAAAACTTTGAAGGTAATCACACCATTACTTATGGACACGTCTTTTTAGGACTCAAGGTGGGACCTATCAAAAGTGAAGTTTCATGTCATTGAGAAAGAACCTGAATATCGTATGATACTGGGAAGATCATGGCTTCATGAAAACAAGGTAGTCCCTTCGACTTATCACCAATGCATGAAGACCGTGTTAAATGAGAAAATAATCTGAATTCCGGCGTCTTCATCTCCTTATGCTCCTGTTTGCGGTACCGAATTGTTCGGATCAAAGACCGATGTGCTCGACTTCTATGGCAAGATTCAGAAAACTCCCACTACCCAGTTGGACAACTTTCGAAGAGTCTAATAGGGAGCTGTCAGTAACCGAGGAAAGAGGTAAATTTTATGAAATGAATCTCTCTACTGATCTTCATCATGATTTTTTTAATGAATATTGATGCGCCGAGCCACGCTCATGGCAAGAGAGAACATAATTTCGTAACAAGTTATGACACCGAATGAAGAATTATTTATTTTTGCCACCGATGTTAGCAATTAACAGGGGAGACTAGTGGAGGGTCTCCCCGCTCAGAATGCAACCATAGCACAGAGTCCGGTCGAGATGAAATCCTAGATGCTCCACGATAATTGTAAGATGATACCGATTCCACCACGGACTCCCTCGAGAATATCAACATCAGAACATAAGGAGCTCCCAAACCCATTTCCATCATTTCCACCCTGTCGACGGAGGAATGGACGAGACTCGTGCACCTCCTTAGGTATTATCAAGATGTGTTCGCCTGGACCTATGAAGAGATGCTGGGTTTGGATGACAAGTTGATCACTCGTCATTTACATATTGTACCTGTTTCAAAACATGTCAACCATCAACCGAGACAATTCATGCACGAAGTTGAGGAGCAGATCAAAGTCGAAATCCAAAAACTACTCAGGACAGGTGATAGGATTTTAGATTACCCTATTTATAATAACCGCAATCGCACGACACCTAACTAATAGACAGCGGCAAATACGGGTCGAACCCAAGGGAGCGGAGACAATACTGCAATTAATATCTCAATTAACTAATCAGAAATAATATTTTGGGATTTTTAGAAATTCTAATGAACGAGAAAATACTAAAATAAACTAGCTAAAATATACAATGTGACCAAGTAGAGAGGGCACTAGGGTTTTCGTTGTTCGCCAATTTGATATATAGAACTCACATTTAATCTCCATAATTATCATTTCACCACTGTAATTTTCTTCGCTTCCAAGTTGACATTTCGAAAGAATTGCTTATCAATCGAAAAGTATATCCCATCTAATGTTGTTAAGCATGGCATATCAGTTCAAAAGCATAAACAATCAGTAGAACTATCTAACCAATATATAGTTTCAATGAATCAAATATCTAGTTGATTGCATACACCGTCTAAGAATCTAATCAAAGCACGACATATCAAACGGAAAGCATATATGATCAAATCTACTTTTTATGCAATAATTAATCAAGCTAACAATGAAGATAAATTACTAAACATTTAAACCATTTATTTATAAATTTTCCATAATCAAAATTGGTTTCTACCCAAAACCCTAGTCACAAATAAATTAGAACATGGAGTTGGGTTTCTCAAAACCCATTAAAATAATTAAGATAAAGAAAAAGGGGAAAGATTAAACCCTTTATAATTACTGCTCCTGTATACCACCAACTCTTATTTTCTTCTGCCGCACGGACTCTTTTTCTCCTGCTACGCCTCTCTATTTCTTCTTTATCTCCTACCTGACGCAATGTCTCCCTGTCCCTTCTTCTATCTCTCTTCTTCTCGATCCACAAAACCCCCAATCAAAATAAGTATCCTTTAGCTACAACCTAGGTCTTCCTTCCTCTTTTTTTTCTTCTCTCCTATACTTCCTAACCTCTCAGCCGCACTCCCAAAAACAAAAAGTAAAAACCCTCTCCTATGCTTCCTACCTAACCTACAAAAAAAAAACTAGTAGCAGAATAGAAACCTAGTCTCCAACCATATTGCCTCTTTTATACTTTTTCAAATCACGTGTTTAGACTAGCTCTTTCTCACGCTTCTCTTTTGTTCCTTAGACAACAGTCAACTGACCTACTTTTCTCTTTCTTGCTTTGTGGCAGACTTTGTCTCCCCACTTTCCTTTCTTGTTTCACACGAGCCATACCTCAACAAACCAACAGACTTTCTTCTTGTTTCACTCTACCTTCACGTGTTGTACTCCTCTAGCCTAGCTTCATTACCATGTGACGTCAACAGTCCCAACTCAAAGGAAGTCAACTCATTTCTCTTCTTTTATGATTGCCCACGTAATCTGTCTACACCAAAAGAACTCCACCTTTCTCTTGACTTTACAGCCAAACTAACAAGCAAATGGGCTCCGCAACCAACTAGCCTACTCTGCTCCTCTTAGCCAGCGTGTGACTCACCACTTCGACATGCCTCCGGACCAATTCACAGTCCAATCTAATACCTCCATTTGATGTAATTTTGTTAGCTTAGTTGTACTTAGCTAGTAACTCGGATTTTCGGTGTACCACCTATAAACACATAAAAATAGTAAAATTAATATAAATCAAAAGTACTAGAAAATATGAATTAGGCGGTAAAAATGTATGAATTATGCGCTTATTTGTATAGTGGTAAAAAGAGGTTCGATTCTCGAACTTGTGAAGGTA
>JAJJMC010015859.1:12324675-12349128 GCA_023531435.1 Papaver californicum
CGGCGTAAACCTCTAATTCTTCACGTGTTTAATCTTGTATTGGTCCCATCTATCTTGTATATCAATTTGAGACGAAAATATGTAAGTTTAACCATGAATCAAATTTGCCAAAGTATGCAGACGATTTTCCGTCCCGACCCGTGCTGAGTTGACTCGGTCAACTCGGGTTGACCGATTTGACTCGGTTTTGACCCGAGTTGACTCGAAGGTACCCCTTATCAACTTCTAGGGTGCCAATTAACACTTGTCCTTGGGTGCCTTTATCATTTTTTAGCCAATTTTTCCACAAATCTTTATTCTTCAAATGTACCTACAAAAGCATAAAAACACGTAATAGACACAAAATCGAATACTAACTCACTAGAAATTAAGGTGTAATTTAGACACTAAAATGTGTCTATCATCAACATGCTTCATTAAAATTATCCAACACCCCACTTTGCTGGCCAATGTGTTACCTGTCAAAAAGAAAAATGGTCAAATCAGATGTTGTGTCGATTTTAGAAACTTGAATAAATGTTTTCCTTAAGAGATTTCCCGCTCCCCAACATAGACATGCTCGTCGATGCAACCAGTGGATACGGTATGTTTTTATTTATGGATGGCTATAGTGGTTATAATCAAATAATGATGTATGAGCACGACGCTAGAAAAACTGAATTTCGTACTCATATTGGAAATTTCTAATGCATTGTGATGCCTTTTGGTTTGAAGAATGCTGGTACTACCTACCAGCGATCCATGATAACAATCTTTCATGACATGATGCATAAGCAAGTAGAAGACTATGTTGATGACGTGGTCGTCAAGTCCAAAACACGGGCAACTCACCTAAAAGTTGCACAACAAGTCTTTGAAAAATGTCGTGAATACAAATTGAAGATGAACCCTTTGAATGCGCCTTCAGAGTCTCTTTTGGTAAGTTCCTTGGGTTCCAAGTGACAGCTGAGGGAATCAAGGTAGATCCAGTCAAGACTCAAGCTATCACAACCATTCCTCCGCGAAAGACCGTGAGGGAACTTAAAAGCTTTACGGGAAAGGTGTCTTATATCAGACGTTTCATCCTGGGGCTAGCTCAATTTGTTGCTTCCTTCACGCTACTACTAAAGAAATGGGGTCCGTCTAGTCCTCTGCTCAGCAAGAAGCATTCATCAAAATCCAATAATTATTATTATCTCCATCTGTCATGAGGTCCCCAGTCCAAGGTCACCCCTTGCTCCTATACATAGCTTCGAGTGAGGTCGCTACCAGGGCCCTCTTTGCCCAAGAAGACGAAGAAGGAATTGAGTATCCAATCTACTACATCAGTCTGTCACTAAGAGATGCGGAATATATACCCTAAAGCGGAGAGGGCGTGCCTTTCACTAGTGCATGTTGTTCAGAAGCTCTGATATTACTTACTCTTAAACAGGGTCATGTTTGTCTCAAAAGCTGATCCTATCAGATTTTTACTTTCAAAACCATCCCTAATAGGCAGACCCGCCAGGTGGTTACTTCAGATGTCAGAATTCGACATAACATGCGTCGTTCCCAAAGCGTTCAAAGGACAAGCAATGGCGGATATACTAGCGGCTTTCCCAGGAGAAGACGTGGATGCCCTACATGAAGAAATACCTGCGGACTTCCCAGAAACCTCTCTTGTTAAAGAAGAAGCATGGTTGCTATACTTCGATGGTTTATATACCCCCAACAATAATACCGGAGGAGCCCGCGTGGTACTGGTCTCCCCTACCGGGGAAGTGTTTTCATACTCATTCAAGCTCAACTTCAAGTGTACCAACAACTCTGCAAAATATGAGGCTTTCCTATTGGGGCTCTCATTAGCAAGGAAAGCAGGTGGACGCACCTGGAAATAAGAGGCGACTCAAAACTTTTAGTCAATCAGATAAATGGAGTTTACTCGGTTAAAGAGGTAACATTAGCCCCTCATAGGAAAAAAGCTCAGAAATTACTAACTCATTTCTATGAAGCCGTGGTGGTTCATGTTGGTCGAAGTAATAATAAACACGTTGATTGTCTCGCCACGTTAGCCACCAAACTTCAATTCGAATGAGCAGAAAAGACTATAATAGTACATAGACGTATAGTACGCTCGACATAATTAAATCAACCGAACACGATCAAGTCACTGACTGGAGACACCAATCATAGAAGAACTCAGTAGCTCACTCCCTCAGAGGAAAGTCAACCTCAAAGACCTGAAAAACTTCTTCTTACTCCACGGAGAACTATATCACAGGAATCCATATGGGTCCCTCTCAAGATGTCTTGGAGATCAAGAGGCGCAATTACAACTTAACCGCGTTCATGGTGAAGTATGTGGAGAGAAAATGGTCGTGACTCTATACCGCCGACTCCAACGTCTAGGGTACTATTTGCCTACAATGGAGACTCAATATCAAGCATTACAAGGGTCCTGTTCCAACTTCCAAGCACATCCACACCAACTAGAAGCCCGACGATCCATCATGATGGAGACTGGAGAGGGCCCTACATCAAATACCTACATGATAATTCCCTTCCTTTGAAGAAGCGAGAAGCGACCATACTGAAGCAAAAGGCAAAGAGGTTCATTCTTCATGAAGGGTTCCTGTACCGTAAGAGTTTCGGAGGAAACCTACTGAGGTGTATGGCAGGACCCAAGATCCCGACAATGTTGAAAGAAGTTCATGAAGGAGAACATCAAGGAAAGAGGAAATTGTTCCTTCAAATTCATGGAAGGTATTACTGGTCACACATGGAAGATGATGCATATGTGGTTGTTCAAAGGTGTCATCCGTGTCAGATTCATGGAAACCTCATTCACACACCGTGCCTTCCCCTACACTCTGCAAGCATCCCCTGGCCTTTCTACAGATGGGGTCTAGATATTATCGGCCAAATCAATCCAACATCATCAAAACAATATGATCACATCATCACGGCCACTGAGTACTTGACAAAATGGATCGAGGCCATCCCTTTCAGTAGCACGACTGGAGAAACCGTAGCGTCTTTTATCAAGGAATACATTATATGCAGGTTCGGTGTTCCTAAACACATTATCACAGATAACGATACTCTTTTTGCTAACCATATCGTGACAGAATTGCTTCAAAAGTACGACATCAAATAAGTGTTTTCTACCCCTTACTACCCACAAGAAAATGGGCAAGCAGAAAGTACCAACAAGACACTGATTCAGATTTTTAGTCGCACAGTGCATGATAATCCTAAATTGTGGCATGAAAAACTTTCCATGGCGCTTAGGGAATACAGGACGGCGCCAAGAAGATCCACATGGACCTCCCCATATTCACTTGTACACGGTGTCGATGTTATCCTCCCTGCAGAGATCAAGATCCCTTCGGCCCGAATTGCAGCAACCATACGAGTATATTGAGATGAAGCCGAGATCCCCGGGTTCCGGGTTATGGAGTTGGACCTACTAGAGTCAAGACGGTCCAAGGAAAAAAGATATACGGAGGCATATCGATGAAGAATTTTCAAAGATTACAAAAAATCACTAAAGCCCCGAATGTTTCAGGTTGAGGACTTCGTGTTCAAGACAGCCAAACATATCCAGCAAGACATGTCTACTCCGAAATTCTCCCTGAAATAAGAAGGGACTTATATGATTTCTAAAGTGGTAGCAAGCACATACTACATAATAGTAGACATGAAGAGAGTCGCAGTTGGAACGGTAATCAATGACAAGTGGCTTAAAGCATATTACGCCTTAAAAAAAGAGAAAATTCTTTTCTTTCAATTTGAACTCTTTTATTTCTGTTTCATTTCTTTTCATATTCAAAAAAAAAAAAAACTACCTCAATTCAAAATATTATTATTGATTCAAGCCTCACCCACTCCCTAGAAAAATCCTTCAAGTAATGAGTAATTCCGCTTATACAACATCTCCATCTTTTCCTGAAACTGAAACCTCTCAGTTCTAACTTTCAAATCCTGAATTGACTTCTCAATTTTAGTTGATTCCCTTGATAAGATCTTCTCACCCTCCAAATTTTTTTTTGAAGAAGGAATCACTTTAGCTATGATAACAACGTGATCAGTTTCAATAATATCAAGACGTTGGCGGAGCCAACTTACATTGAATTTCAAGACTTCACAATTGGTTATCATATCATCCCACTTCCGTATTTCTGACTGGTAACTTTCGAAGTGACACCTTACTCATATCATCAATTATTGGAAGAATACCAGCAACCATTGTCACCAGGACGGGGGAAAAGCCTTTCAGCAATTCTGAAGTAGCAACATGGCCATATCTTCTCCAAACTTTGGTATAATAAGGAGCATAGCATTGGTACTATAAAGCCTCCTATAACATGGTGCTTGCGAGACAGGGACTTCATTTGCATCTCAAAAGGAAGGCATGGGGTTGGGTATTCATGAATGATAAGACCAAGATCACTGTTCGGGAGATCAATTTGTGGGTCAGAAGTAGTTTTAACCTCGGTGTCAATATCCCTATCCTCCCCGACAGGAGGGGACTCCCTGGAGTTTTCGTTTCCCCGGTACGTGTCCACAACCCCCATCTCCTATCAACAAAACTATAACAAAACATTTGTGTTGAGGTACTTCCCCGGATTAGAATCAAAGAAGAAAAGCTTACTTGCATTAGTATGTCTATTAGATCCGATGACGTTTGAAGAGGAACTACCATTTCTGATAGTTCTATCCCTCATCATGTATGGAACCTTCTTAACCTGGGGTTCCTGTAAGAAAGTTGAAGAATCATCAAATAAGTCGATTGCTCATAAGTGTCGGAACACATAAGAAAAGAAAAACTCTTCACCGGACTAGGCATCCAGGAGCTTCTGTTAACAAGAAGGTGATCCTGATCTGATCCGTTGTTATCAGACATGATGATATGAGAGGATACCGGACTCTACAAACAGTAAAGATAACGAGATTAGTAGGAAAAAATGCTAACAATCCATTCACTCATATAGAGGGGAAGTGAAACCCTAATTTTTGAATTTCAAAAAAAAAAAAAAATTAACGGAAACTCCTTCCGAAGGGAAAGGATTTTAGCATGATCAACAGGACCCAGAAGCTGACTGTTATGACTCCTAGGTTCTGTTGGATGATTATATCGTGATCAAGCTATGCATCTTACTCAATTCAACAACATGAATATAGGCCAACTGTAGAGAAAATCAATCAATAACGTCATTTCTCAAGAGAACCTAAAGGAGGAAGAGCATTAGCCGCACCTCTCCTGGGTCACGACAAGATGATATTTCCAACAGGAACAGGGGAGCCTACTATTCCCAACCAGACTTCACGATAAGGGATGCATATCTCAATATCCAAGAAGTTAAGTACATTTTCCTCTACTCTTAAAATTTAAATTATGCATACATAATTATTGAAAGAATATTGTGACTATCTCATGCTTACTGTGCAATACTATTGTTCCTCACTAAGCAGGGGACTTAATATAGATGGTGAGTTTTTGACAAGGGCTTGAGTTGTAAAATTTCCCTCTACTAAGTAACAAGAACATATGTATGTATATTTATACATATTTGCTTAATAGAATATCGTACTTCTATTTATATTCAGCAAGTGAATCAAGAACAAAAATTCTATCTAAATATTCTAAATTGGCCTTGTAGCCTCTTCAATGCTTGTAATATTCATGGCATATCGAACTAGTCTCAAGTCGCATAAATTCCACGGCTGAATTCCTTGAACTTGCATCGAATGAGTATTGATATTCTAGCAACATCCATTAAACTCGGGATAGCTAATGCTTAAACCTTGAAATACACTATAGCTTAACGCTTCATTCGCAACGAATGCACCTCAAATTGCTCTTCTGAGCCTAAATATGCTACTCTAGCACTTTGTTTAAATATAAGCCACAAATAATGTGCCACTCTCTCTGATGCGCCACAGTTGAGAAGAAATGTCATAAAAGATGCATTAAACCTTTCAATTAGTCTTACCGTAGCCTTTTCTCATATTAACGCTATTCGGCTTAGCATTGCATTGGCACTAGTTAACCACAATAGTGCTAAAAGCGCTAAATTTCCCGGCGCTAAACCCTAGCGCCTGAGAGGTGATAACTAACCAAATATGATCTTATCTAATATATTTTAGCATAATAAGGCCTTAACCCACGTATTGCCAGCTTGGCATCTGAACCCTATCACCAAAGTGCTAACCCAAATTCGAGCGATAAAAGCGCTAGCTCTTGGCATTGACGCCCTTACTCTTGGCGCTAACACCTATGCCTTGGATGACGCCCTTGCTCTTTGCCGTAACGCCCATTGTTGTGACCCCCTTGGTTGTGACCCTTGGCGCTGACGTTTATGCCTTGGTTGATGCCCTTTCCCTTGGCGCTGACGCCCTTGCTCTTGGCCCATGACGCCCTTTCTCTAGCTCCAATGCGTTTCTATCAAAACTCAATGCGCCTCTAGGGATAGCGCGTCTTTAGCCATAAGTATATTTGTGTTAAAACCTCAGTGCTAACTATACAGTTGAAATGCTAACTTCAAACCTCCTTGGTACTGGCTTCCTAGCCCTAATACGAACAATATTTACCAAAAGTTGTGCATATTGATCTTACTTGTGAAATGTTAGCACAATAGCCTTTTACATTAAGAGAGTTAGCACCTTATTATTTGCGCTAAGTATCTAGTGTTGGCTTTGCTATCTATTTCCTCAAAAATATGCCTTTCTTCTCAATATAGGTCCTATGTTGAGTCTTGTATGAATTCCAACAAGTCTCCTTGCTTGAGGAGCCCTCTACAGTATTTGGCCTCAAAAGCCTCTCAAACTTACGGTAAGTCGCTTCTAAACTAATACTTATCCATTAAATATTCCATGTTATTTTCAAACAAGTACATGACCACTAAAATTCTCAGTCTCAACACTAATCATTCTGTTATCAACCAAGTAAGTTGCACAACTTACCTCACTGACTTAGCAGGTTATTTGACTTGACTTGACTTAATAAAAACCATAGTGGTTTATAACTCCACTATTTTCAAGAGATATCAAATGCAATATGGGGGGATTCTCATTTGGGTATTGGTCTTCCAGTCTACGACATCATGGGTGGTGATACCACCCTTACGAACAAAAAGGTAACAAGGAGTGGGCAGTTGCATAGCAGTTGAGAGGATGAGGAGTAGTGGTCAGACAGTTCTTCCCTATTTTCCAGGCGCCACCCCACTACAATTTCCACAATCATCACTTCTCCATCTCTCCCTAACTTCCACGACTTACGAGAAATCAGTGTGTGTATTCTTAAAAATATAAATAGATGATTCTCATCTATTCGAAATAAAACAGAACAAGGCAATAACACTATCAGTCTGAAGAAACCAAAAACTTATAGAATTAGTGATTCCTCTATGGAGAATCCATTTTTCTTCATAATATTGATATATTTCAACCTTCTTTACTTCCCTCCCTTATGACCTACCCAAATCCTTTTCCATCTTTGTAATCGAAGCAGGACGTGAACGACCATTTCTTAGTTTAGGCTCATCCTGTTCAAGCTTGATCTCTCGAACCTACTTGAAATTACCATTTTGCAGTACATTTGTTTTTACCCTAAAATAGAAGTACAGATAAACCTTGGGACCATGAAGTACAGAAAAACCTTGGGACCATGAAGTACTGACATTCAATGAGAAATGGTTCTATTCTTCCTCTAGTGACTTCCAGTTGGTAAGGGTTTTTGAAGAGGGATACACACACAGATCTTGATATTTTTCTTCATAGGATGATTCCTATAAGGTTCTTTAGCCTCAATGAGATATACCAGTTTGAAAGTTAAAACTTTCAAGTCTTCAAACTCAGTACATTCATTAGGAAAGTTACACAAAATTAACCACATTAGCTCATCAGTGAAAGTAGTTTGGCAATTCACTGGCCATCCAGTTGATGAAACCGTTCTCAACACAATGAGATAACCATATAAATACCAGGGTCTTTGAGATTCCACCTTGTTAAAATCACTTTCAGCCAGAAGCCTTATAAGTACCTTATTTCTCAATCCACTGAAGGTGGCGACAGCAAGGGTTTGAATGAGAGGCCACTGAGTACAGATGTAGCTTCTTACAGAGGCAGTTGGGACGAGAGTTTCACTGCAAATGTAACCCACCATACATCATTTCCAATTGTTGTCATTTTCAGAAAGAACCGTTGCTTTACCAATAAAGACAGGTTTAGTAAGAGTAGATGGAAGACTTGTTGGTAAGGTGAGTTTTTCATCCATTTGGAAGGGAAGTTCTTCAATGTCTTTCTCTGTAAAAGGTTTTTTTTTGAAGTAATTATGAGCCTCCATAAAATAGATTAAAGTGACTAATATATTGATCGAGGGGATGTGGTTGGTAGAGAGAAGCTGAAGATGGTATTTTGAATATGTGGTTTCAAAGTGTTTATACACTTGCAGCTGAATAAGACAGCACTAGGAAATGGTGTTACCAAAGCTTTGAAAGTGATATTGTATGAAGATACTGACATAAACATAGGTTGTTTGAAATTTCAAGTATTCAACCTTAAACTGGGAAAGATTTGGATGTTGAATAATTTCTTCGTCGGGGAGGGAGGTATGAAATAATGCAAGGTCTTGTTTTTTATAGTTGTTGTGTTGGTCCACATTTTCATTTGGCACATGCACGATTAGATTTCTTTTTTTGAGACCATGACCCCTCGATAAATTAGAATTGTTTGTCACATGTTGCTGAGCACCTTTTCCAGTAAAATTAGAACAGATGACATTGTTCTTATGTATCATATTGCTAACGTAAGTTAGAAAAGTGACCATATGGACAAAAGTAAATTTCGAGCAATAAGTGCATTTGTTTGCTACCAACAAGGGGGATAGTGTTCACAAAAGCTTCCAAATGAAATTAAGGTATTAGCAAAAAAATATACTGCAAGGTTGGGTTAAAAAAATGGAGGGAAACTTTTGAAAATGATGAGTGTAAAATGGGGGAAACTTTCAGTCAAATAATTATTTTGACTTGGATTTAAAACACATATGAAAGATTGATAATAGGGTATTGACCAGATGAGATGATAAGGGTGTATCCAGTAATAAGAATGTGAGCTAATTGGCTTATTCCTAACATCAAAGATGCCTCTTGCCAGACGCTGGCATCTCCATATCTACAAGAAATTAAAAAAAAAAAAATTAATGCCCAGTTAAACTTAATAGGATTAGGTGAACCACCCATAAACCTCTTAATGGTGGCCCTGAGCAAGATTAGACGTAATAAAGTGTATTAAATTAGACTCTGAAGAGGCAAGTAGCCGAGGTAATTATGGTTCCGGAAAAGGTGCGGAAGAGTTTGGAAATTAGTAGTAGATTATGGATAATTATGATGGTTCTAGAGGGGATGAATTAAGTCTTGAATAGGCGTGAATTGCCAAGAGACGATATGTTTTACCAAATGCCATAAATGGAAATTAATAACATCTCTTATGCTCCTATAATACATGTTAAAAACCCATTCTCATAATTAAGAAAAATTATACCCAAAAGGGAATTAGAAAGCAAAAGAGAAATAAAAATTAATAATGGTTGATCAGAATGCAAACGAAAATAATCATACATCTCCGGTATTCGATCATGCAAAAAAAGTTGCTCTAACTTTAGTGACTCGTGAAATTGAATTGTTGAAGGGGAGCTTAGATAGGGAAATAAAGAGGCGAAACCGCGTTCTTGAGTATCAAATGGTTCGTTAAGAGAACGAGATTGAGTTTTCTCTGTGGAGACAAAAGAGGGAGGCAACGGATAAGAGGAAGAGGCAAGAATGAGATGATCAGGATGATGATTACACATTAACAAGACTCGTAGTGCAACTAAGAGTGAATCTGAGAAAACTGATCAAGAGGAACATCGTTATGAAAGTTCTGAAAAGAGTTCTAATGAAGAGGAAGACAATGGTTCTGATGCTAAGGATGTTGAAGATTTTTTATATGAGCGTTACTTAAGAGAGAAAGCCAATCGTCCACTATTTACAAGAACAATGCAAGAACATTTGGAAGTTGATTCTGACAGATAGACTGTTGATGGGGTAGATGCAAATGGGGAACCAATGGAACTTGACGCAAGGAGACCAATGAAGATGAATGTGAAACAGATGATTCTATGTATGATTCTGATAGAGGTGGTTATGGTCCTACAGTCTCAACTGGAAGTGAATACAGCCTCTGCAACGAGAAGGATTCTGATGGCTATGATGAAGATGACTAGAAATAGTCATCTCTGGAACATCAAATAGATCAAGGAAATTAAGCTTTTTAAACTTCTTAGTGAAGATAAATCATTTTTTTAACAGGTCTATTTGATGTTTACTATCACTCTTGTTGGCTGGTTCATGAAGAAGTAAGGTTGTTGCAGGTTTTTTGGTTTCTCAAACGGTGGAGATTTTTCTAAAAGTTTTGTTATGGAGGTTGTTTGAATATGTTTGTTGATGGTTACTTTGAAATTTCTGTGAACAGGTTTGAAAGTTGTGTTGGACAGTTTTTTGTTGGTTGTTTTTAGTAAGATTAAAATGGAAATCTCTTAGAAGTTGTTAGAGAATTATGTAATTATAAGCTTGATAGAGCTTGTAGCTAAGGGGTTGGGATGGATGGTAGTGAACTGGCTTTTGGTTGTACTGATTTTAGTTTTTTCTAATTTTATTGATGTAATAGAATATTTTGATTGGAAAACCAATATTGTTTGTGTAGATTTTGTAACTTATGACTAGATTGTAGAGAAACCAGATTAATTAATGTTGAACATTCAAAGAAATTGTTTGAGCAAAGGTTTTCATGAACTAGATCTTGTATCCCCTTTACGTGTTTGTTATTTTAAGTCCACGAACTTTGGAGGATATTTTGACACGATCTTCATGGATGTGTTAGATAAGATGGAACATGGAAGGGTAGATACAATGTTTGTAACGTCAAGTTATTTAAACGGAGATTCCTGCAAGAGATAAAGGATCCATATAAAGAGAGAAACGGGGATACTCAATGGAAATCGCTACCATATTGCTTGTGGTCTTGTGCTAGTTCAATGACAATTAGCACGTGGTTTTATTCATGTTCATTAACATGCTTCACAACGTTATCTAATGTCAAATGTCTTCCAAATGTAAGTTACCACCCATAGACAACTTTAACTTAAGGTAGCAAGTGTAGCAAGTGTTGAGAATAATCCCACTTAGAGCTTCTCCAATGGAATATATGTGAGGATAAATGTTTAAGTCTATGTAGGATACACATCCATTTTCTATATAATCTTTCTTCAATCCTAACTTTTATAATTAATATATAGATTATGTGGTTTAACTTTTGGTTGACATCCTCTAGGTGAGTGTCTAGTTCTAGACATTCACCTAGAGGATGTCAACCCATTCTAGTCATCTTTTACTTAATTAACTTGACTTTAATATACTAAATAATCATTTTTAACTCTAATAAAATATTAATTTATTGAAAATAAATACTAATCAAAAGAAGAATTCCAATACAATATAGTTGGAGATGGTTTTTTTTCTCTCTAATTTTAAGAAAAAATAGGAAGAAGAATGTCTTGTTTGTATTGCCACATAGGAACCACACACAATGACCATTGGAGAAGCTCTTAATATGGTATTCAACATGAGAGTTAGACCCTTGTAAAAATGGTTAAATACAGGATTAAGAATATGAGACCCAATTTGCGTTTAATCTAGCATACTTATGACCTACCTTATTGGGGGTGGGTGCCTGACGTACTGATGGACTGGATACGGGTATAAATTTTGGAATCCAATGGATACTGGATTGGATGCTGGTATTGTATGATAAAGTTGATGTTTGTCATAAGGATTTGTTGTTTTACTGTCGTGCATGACACCTAGTATACATGATGATGTTACGTAGGTTTTATGGGGTTCCAACCATTTTTCTTAGTTTTATATAGATATAAAATATTAATTATAAAAGAAATTCATTGGATTCATCCGCATCCAATACACCTGATGCTAGAATGGATGCGTACGTCAAACTTTAAATACGTCATGGATTGGAATGGATGTAGATGAGTCTAAAACCGATCTAATCCAGACCATGCTCACTTAGTTAAATGTCCATTTGTAAACGATATATGTGTTAGAGGCTTACAAGTGCCCTACCGTGAAGGGGAGTGTTGGGACTAATAGTCTCACATTGACTAAACCTCTAGTCGTTATATATAATATAACATGAAAGGACCAGTCCACTCATTCCTAATTGGTTTTGAGTATGTAATATGGTATATGAGTAGGCAATTTGTGATGAGTCTAATATGATCACACCTACTACTCCACGTCACCCGATTAAGTGTCAATGAGTTAGACCCAAAAAAGCTATATATGACAGGGAGTGTTGAGAATAGCCCCACATAGTATGGAAAATCTAGGATGCTGCATTTAATAAGCCTTGGGCAACTCTACCTGTACAAGCTGGTTTTCAAAATTAGTTAAACTCATGGAATTCAATAACAATCACGAAAAAAAAAATGTGATCTCTTATTATTCGAGCATTTTTATATATCAGCATCACACAATCCATTTTATTCTTACAAATACAAAATTTAGGTTTTAAGAATTTGAATATTTTTAAATATTTGAATTAGTCTTGCTGGTTCGTAACTATTAAGATTTAGGATTTTTTTAATACGTGTTTTAGCTTGTGGAAAGTAATTCCTAATTGTTAAGGAATTTAAAAATAGTGGTCGGTGGTCAAGTATTTTAAGTTTAGGGGTTGTGTAAAGCCTATATCGTAAGGCACCATTTTATGTTAATGGAATCAAGCAAACAAATTTATCAATGTAGGTTTCATCTTTATTGTGACTTTTCAATCTCTATCTCACTCCTTTTGCCATGATGATTGTCCCACAAAGTATAAAGAGTTGAGTTGAGAGAAAACTACAAAAAAGAAAATGAAAAAAAATGTTTGATTTATTAGCTGAGAAAAATGTAATTTTTTTAGAACAAAAAGTTCTTATGACTAAGTTTTTGATCAAAATATGATGGAAAACAAGGATGTTGATGAAGATGCAAAGAGTATGTGATGTTGATATGCTAACGATGATGATGATGTTTGTCAAAAGGATTCAATAATGATGTTGATGATGTTCGTGATGATGGTTATGTCTGTAATGATGATAACGTCTGCAGCATGTATATGATGATGATGCAATGGTTTCTGCTGAGATTTAGGATGTCCGGTGTTATGCAGTATTTCCTGTTTAATCTGGATGGTCAGGAGATTGTTAGAAATAAAAAAATTATATGAATTTTAATAATTTTAAAATATTTGAATTAGTCTTGTTGGTATATACCTACAAGGGGTAGTCAAATGAGAATTCTTTGGATTTTTAGAGATTCTTTATTTGAGAGACTCTCGGAGATTCTCTAGAAATCTAGAGATTTCAAGTGATTTCATGGAAGTGTTTTAGAGAGTCTTTGTGATTTACGGAAACTATATAGTGGATTTTTAGGGAGTTTTTGTGATTTATAGAGACAATAAATATGATCATAGTGGGTTTGTTTTAATCGTTTATTTAAAGAAAAAATCAATGGGGGAGCAATCCAAGAAACCACATAGAAATTGTTAATAGCCCGTGAGACTATTGTCCAAGACATACAACCTAGTTCTAATCACTATATATAATCAACTGGTGGATTGGTTTGTTTGTTCATCTTCATCGTGGCATATTCTACTAAGACTACTGAAAATAATACAATATATATTGTCCATGCATGTGTTCGTATAAAAATAATTCAAATTCCATGATCACCGAAAAATTTCACATGGTACTTAACAACCCAAATTTAATTAAAAATCCACGCATTTTAGATTCCTTAAGAAAAATTATGTCTTTTTCTAATAACTCGTCTTATATATAGGCAAGCAAGTTATAGATAATATATTATGGATGATTAGTATGTTAATATAGTTGCAAGAAATAGTTTATTTAAGGATAATACAACGTAGCTTGACTAATCATTAGTTTAAAATTTCGATACATAAAAGAGAAAAAAAGGCACTTGCAAAATAAATAAATAAACCAACATTAGTTTTAAAGTCTCCCAAAATATCACATATTTTGGAGAGACTTTTGTCATGCCTATTTTTGCACAAAAGTCTGTCAAAGTCTCTCAAAATTACAAATCCATGACTTTCAAGTTGATAACCAATAACATGAGCATTTAAAGGACTTTTTAGAAGTCCCTAACCAATAACAAAGAGTTTTTGAGAATTTCAGGAACTTAAATAAAGTCTTTATTCACTAATAAGGGTGTTTAAGAGATTCTTTTAAAATCTCTAAAGACTAACATGAGATTTAAGATGGGAAGTTTGTTGGTTGGTCAAGAATACCCGGACCTAGTTAATTTATAGTCCACCCGGGAGAACCTATTTATCCATAAGTCCAAAATCAAATGAAAACATGGAAATTCCTTAACTACCCACTTATCATACGTGTGAATAAAAACACAATTTTCTCCAAATGTCTTCGTTTTTCCCCCGTCGTCGTTCTCTTTCTGTCTTCCTAATTCTTCTTCTGTCAAAAGTCCACGAAAACCTAGATCTACAATCAAATCACGTGATAATCATCAAAACATAGATCTATAATGAAGAAATGATATGAAATCATCAAAAGCCCTATTTTTTGAAGGATCACCAACAACGAAACCCTAGTTTACTAAGAAGAATTAGCATAGCCCCTATTTTTTGAAGAATCACCAACAACGAAACCCTAGTTTACTAAGAAGAATTAGCATAGCACGAGATTTTTCTCCCAAAAATCAATAGAAGATTGTGATTTAGAAGAATCACCATAAAAAAATGTGTTTTTCCTTTCACTTATATTTTTCCAGTTTGTTTTTCACATGATTTTTTTTTTGTAGCATGTTTTTCACATGATGATCCTACAGTATATATTTTCTATTGAGCAGTACATATTCTATAATACATATCTCCTATCAATCAGTACATATCCTACGGTACATATTTTCTATTACCCAGTACATCTTGAATTCGACAGAGATTTGTGATGAATTCTTAAAGGATATAGACACTTCAAAATATGAGGTAACCCACTACATATTAGGTTGTCTGATAAAAACTGCAGTACATATTTGGTTGTACTGACAGAAACTATGTGGTTTTTAACAGTGTCAACTGCTAGTACATATTTGATTATACTGGTAAAAATTGTAGTACATATTTGGTTGTATTGAAAGAAACTGGGTGGTTTTTAACATGTACATAAAAAAGGTGCTAAAAGACTGTAGAATTTGGGATTGCAGACATGATCACTTACTGTATTATATTGATTTGTAATGTATTGAAATCGATTACAACAACTGTGTAAATCAAATTTATTTCATCTAAAGATCTTATAATATGAAAGTGCAAATTTACAACATGTTCAGTCTAAATTGTAACTTCCACAACATGTTGACAACCAACTGATTAGTACTGCATAGATAATCAATTGAAAAGAAAATTTGGTACAACAAGTTTCAAACACCAAAAGAATAGCTAGCAACGATGTCGATACTGGCAACGTTGGTGCTCCTTTCTCGTGCCTCCCCTGTTTAATTGTTGTTGTTACCGGTGACCCCTTCTATAGATACTTTAGCATACTCTTCTTTCTCATGTATTATCTCCTTAAGCATAACGTCAATATTTTCTATTGCATGCATCTTTTCTGGTGTAAGGTTGACGCATAGTAATATTATACTAAGTACCTAGATCATCTCTTCTACCTTGGAATCTTGTCTTGCATGTAATTTATGATCAAGGAAACAAAGAGAAGTCCAACAGGCTCAGTCACATCACTTCACAGCTGACGGAAGCGAATCGCTCTAGTTTGCAGGAACTCATAGTAATCTTAACTGCTTCTCCCTGAAATCAGTTAGTGCTCATACAAGTGAGACACTCAGAATGTAGTCTCAAACTCAGAAAACCAAATATAAATACTAAATTAAGTTTTCAACTTAGCAGGAAGAAATGCAATCTAAGTCCAAATTCGACATTGAGGGTTATGTTGAGAAAAAATGTTTACAAATGCAGATCAACACTACAACATTAAACGAAACACCTAGTGGATATTGAAATGCACTGAGTGGAAACCTAGTAGATATTGATATGTATAGAGTGAAAACCTAGTAGATATTGATATGTATAGAGTGAAAACCTAGTAGATATTAGTATGTACTAAGTGAAAACCTAGTAGATATGTACTGAGTGAAAACCTAGTAGATATCACAGTATATACACATATACACATAAAATTACCGAAGAAAACAATTAGAAGCACGACTGGTACCCAAAAATAAACTATTTTGAGTCTCAAGGAAGAGCACGTGTATAGAACAGAATGAAACTAGGTCAGATCATGTTCCGACCCTGTCCTTGCTGTTGGAAAACAAGTATTAAGTGCTGAGAAAATTAGAAATGCAGGGCGTATTTTTGAACCTTCTCAAACTGTGCTCAAGGATCAGGGATCCAAGTCCAAAATTGAGCTAGGTTACACTCATAGGGTACCAGAGGCAGAAAATCAAACCTTTTGAGAATGTTGTACAGGTATCAGTATGGGTTCCAAAAATGAAGAGTACGTAAATGAACAAGGGTGTCAATAAAGTCACAACCAATGTTTGAAGTTAGCCGGAAGTTACTGTTATATCGGCTTCCATGATACAAGAAAAGTTAAAGCTACTGATATGGACCGTTAAAACCGTTATTTGGGACCGTTATAACCATTTTCTCAAGGAAAACAAAACATGAAACACACCCGATTATGTTACATAAAGTTATAAAGGTCGTTATCTACTGTACTTTCTCGAAATAATGATCCTGAAAACCATTATTCAGAATTTCAGAGAAAGGGCATAATGGTTATATGTTACCATAAAGGCAACAACGAGTTGGTGTTACCGTTTCACTTATAACAGCAGTTCTTTAACATTATTCACAACACTACATCCTAATCAGATTCATAGACATACCAGACTGAAAAGAATGACATACTGCAGGATTCAACTGTGCAATTCAGTAAGACAAAATTGAGTTTTGGTGAGGTCCATTCCTAAGGATGCGGCTAGTAAAAGATAACCCAAAACTTGTAATTAAGCAGTTTGTGTACCTCCAGATGCTTCCACCAGCTATGTCCCTGGTGCAACGTATGCACGCTTAAGTGCTCCAGCAGTCCTAGCAAGAGAACTACCTTCCAAGCTAAAAGCAGACAGGGGATATTCAGATTAAGGCCAGAGAAGAAAGAACCATACTGCTACCATTCTGATCCTCTCTTATTATGATGTCAGTTTCAAGTGTCTTGCACATAGGCTTTTGTAGGTCTTAAATGGACCATGACTATCAATCACCAAATCAGCAGTGGCTTGTTACTGTAAGTGGCTACACATCCTTCTGTTCAAAATTATATTTTTTTCCATCTTTTTTCTTTCTTTTTTTTCAAAATTTAAGGCTTATAGTCCTAGTAAAATGCTTAGCCACTTTTAGCTTAGGAATAGAAATTCCATAATAGAGCACATTAACAAATTTTTAAAATTTCAAACCTTTTGTTGTCTCTTCCATAGGCATCCCCAACTTCAACAAGATGACCATCAAAAACCATAGTTTCACCAGATCTGACCATTTCATCCTTTTTCAAGAACTTGATGTCCAAGAGCATCTTTCTAGAGTCATACAACAGAACCTGAACATCAACCAGGAATATAAAGAAGACGAGCAAAAGAAAAACTTTATCCAGAGATAAATAACACACAAAACAGAAGTAAATTCATAAAATAACACACAATAAATGAAAAATGAACAACTCAGAATCATTATTTCTTTTGCAATCTCATATTTCTCTCCCTCTCTCTCCTATTTCTATTTTTATGAAATCAGTTAATAGGAATCTTGTACAATATAGCCGAATAAATTTACAACGATGAAAACTCAGGAAGGATATTATAAAATAGGCAAGACCAGTTAAATCATTTTAACAAGTCGTTATCAGTTAAATAACCTCGAACCTTATCATTTTCGAGTTTGATCACTCTTCCACTAGTTCAAAATGAAAACAAAATACATATACACATGTACTGAAGAAAGTAAGAATTGAAAACCTAGTAGATATTGATATGCATTCGGTGAAAACCAAGTAGATATTCATATACACTGAGTGAAAACCTAGTAGATATTGATATGTACTGAGTTAAAAACTAGTAGATATTGATATGCACTGAATTAAAACCTAGTAGATATCACAGTACATATACATATATACTAAAGGAAACAAGAATTAAAAATTTGTAAACCCCACTTTAATAACATAATCATTGTGGGCACACAGTTCAGAATACATACTACTGTCATTTCAAGCATGATTAAAAATACTGAGTATGTCTTGAATGGAGAAAATAATATTATTATTTTGAAGCATAGGAGAAAATAATATTAGATGCTATAGTTGTCTTTTTAGATCAGTTCAAAACCTTGCCTCTTTGCCAAACAAACATAATTTAACCTACAGTAGTACCATGTAACCACATCTGCAAGTCTAGTGATATTAAAAAGGTTCAAGTTAAACTATCCACTTGTATGTACTAAGCTTAGCTAACTACACATTACCTCTGCCAAAAAAAATCTCAATAGAGAATCAAACTTATACAACTTTCACTACATTCCAACACAGAAAATCATATCCTAGCTACAACAATAAACAGTAATTTCCAAATGTTATTGTTCGAAAAATGCCTAAAACTGTAATTAGGAACAAAAGTATTAGGTGCATGCTTACTTTTATCTTTTGCTTTAAAGCTGATCTTTAGTGTAGAAAGTCACCAATTCTTCAGGGTCCTTCAACCACACCTGAATCATCCTGTACAGGAGTTATCGGGAAATTACTCATCAGTAATAAATCATAAACATATAGAGGGAGAAATTGCTTCATTAAGATATCAACTAGCATTGCTAAAATGTTATAAAATCAATTGAAAACAATAATTTACCAGAACCAAAATAATACTCTTGAAAAAACAAATTGACAAACATCCAAAGTCCTTACCAGAAGGAGGTTGAAAAGAATAGTACACCAGATTATTGGTATATCTATCAAGTTGAAGTGGAGAGAATGAGAAATCAATGAGATTCCCATCATCTCAGGGTCAGGATTTGCGATGTGAATTGTTACTATCGGGATTTTGATATCCTTTTTTAACATCAATGATCTCTCTACGTTAAATCATCATCGACTCGATTGATTTTATCAGGGATAGATCATCACTTTCCATTTTTCTCTCTAGAAATTTTAAGATTTGATTGAGAAAATGAAGAAAACCCTAATTAGAAACTCTGGAAGAAAAATGAAAAAACCCTAAAAACAAATTTGATAATAAGATTAATAATGAGTAAAACGACTTACCAATTACAAAAATCTTAGATTAAATTTGTGAATGATCAAGGTCGATATCCATCGCCAGAACTCCCCGAAACAGATTTTGAGAAAGAAATTTAGAATAAAATGAAACATGGTTTGCTTCTACTATTGATATATATACAAAGGGTGTTATGGGTATTTAGAAATAAAAAAGATTCTGACCATACGTATGGCTGGATCCTGGATTAGAATTTTTGACCAAAAACAAGTTTTTAGACTAGGGATTAAACCGGGTTTGATGGATGGATTAAGGGTTAAACGGGTCTTGTATATAGGATTATGTAGAAATTCCTAGATTGAAGATCTTTCTGAAACTTCCTATAATTTTCAATCCACTAACCCCGCTAATATTTAAGATTTAGGATTTGTTAAAACGTGTTTTAGTCGATGGAAAGTAATTCCTACTTATTAGAGAATTTTAAAGTGATGGGTCAATGGTCAAACATTTTAGGGTCTGGGGTTATGCAAAGTTTATATTGTAAGACACCATTATATGTTAATGAAATTAAGTGGAAGCTTTTTATTTTTTTACTGTGTGTTTCAATCTCTCTTTCACTTATTTTCGTATCATGTTGGATTTCCAATATTTATATATACTTGGAAATAATAATGTTTGTAAAAATATTTGTAAAATGAACCAGCAATTTTATTTTATTTTAAAAATTGAGATCTATTAAAAAATAAAAAACTGTCACGAAGAGGAGATCTGGAACCTTGGACTAGCAATAAGAGTTCACCAAAAAAGTGGCTTTCACTTCACAACTGGTGATCTAGTTGGTATGAAACTGGGTATAGAAACCAGGATTCTTGTGAGAGGTGGCGGCAGTTCAACCATATAATTCATGTATTAGTGAATTTGAAACATACATAAGTTGAATGCTTGTTGTCTTGTATGTGTGGGTTCACTTACCATGATATTAAAAAAAATTAACTTAACCATGGCCACGAGAAATTTAAATTTTCGTACTGGATCTGAAGGAAAATAATTTACTTGGACCAGTAATAAATTATGCCAAGGAATTAATCAAGAAAGCCATGTTAGATATGGCATTAGGAAACCAATATTGTTGTGTTCATTTACCTAAGACTAAGCTTCACCCTAATAATATATGAGATAATTGTCGTATCCTTCTCATATTCACTACTTCTATATACATTAAAATGTTATATAAACTCTTTAGTTGTAGGTGTATGTATCATGCGTTGGATCTACAACAATAAAAATACTAAACAGAAGAAGATGTTAACGTTAATGAAATCTCTGAATTGATATATACACAATGGACAGAGCCACCTGCTCAGTAAATTGTCTTTAACACAATAGTCCGCGGGTACTCCTCGAGAATGAAAGACGTTATACTCCCACAGTGGAGGTAATCCTGAACTAATTAACATGGCATTCATCATCTCCTTAAGGGTTTGATTCTTCCGTTCAGCCACACCATTAGATTATGGTGAATAAGGAGGGGTTACTTCGTGTATAATGCCGTGTTCTATGCAAAAATCTCCTATAGGAATTATATACTCACCACCACGGTCAGACCTAACAGTTTTAATGGTAGCACTCATTTGGTTTTCAACTTCGAGTTTATACATCTTAAAGGCTTTTAAGGCATCATCCTTAACTTTGAACAAATATATGTGGCAGTACCTTGTACAATCATCTATAAAAATGACAAACCATTTCTTACCACCTCTAGTTTGAACTGATTTCATGTCAACTAAGTCTAAATGAATTAATTCTTAGGATTTATAATTTCTCTGAATATTTTTTCTAAAAGGTTTTTATCATATTTTGATTCTACACATACTTCACATTTATGTTCATTATCCAAATTAAATTTGGGTATGCAGCATATGCTAGACAGTTTATGCATTGACTTATGGTCTACATGTCCAAGTCTACCATGTCAAACATTTAATGACACACAAACATAAGCAGAAGAATCAATTTTATTAATTTCATCAGAGGTTACATTAAGTTTGTAGAGACCCTCAGTCTTATAACCCTTACCTACATAATCCTTACGCTTAGTGACAATAACTTTCCCAGATTCAAAAACAAGTTTAAAACCCTTATCATCTAAAACACCACAAGAAATAAGACTTTCGCAGATGTCCGGAACATGAAGAACTTCATTCAATGTGAGAGTCTTTCCAGAAGTGAGCTTTATCCCAACTTTGCCTTTTCCTGCAACATGTGTTGCAGATGAGTTACTCATGTAGAGTTTTTCCCCTTCCCTACCTTCTGATAGGAGGTGAATATATCTTTTTTTCCACAGACATGCTTGGTAGCACCAGAGTCTACCCACCAGTCTCTCACACTGGTCACCAAATTAACTTCAGACACCGTACCAGAAAACTCGATCTTGTTGTTTTCAACCAAATTACCATTGTTTTTCTTATTATTAAAGTCCTTACATTTTCTACAGTATATTGCCATATGGCCAGGAGTTCCAAAAACATAACAAACACCTTTAATTTTACCAATGCCAGATTTGGGTTTCTGAAATATACCTTTCTTGTAATGACCATGCTTAGGGTTGCGTTTTTTGTTATCGCCCTTTTCAATATTAGAGGACTTGTGTTCAATAACATGAGCCTTGTTAGACATGTCCCTTGCAGAAGATACGTTCTTGTCTTTGGAGCACAGTAATTCTTCCACTTGAATCTTCTTACCCAAATCAACCATATTGACTTCACCAGTTTCATGTCTCAATCTATGTTTCTATTCAGACCAGGAAGATGGTAATTTCTCAATCACAGCAGACACTTGAAAAGTTTCATCTATTACCATACATTCAGCAAGAATTTCATTGATAATACGTTGAAGTTCAAGAATTGATCAACCACAGATTTGTCATTTGACATTTTGTATTCTAGGAACCTAGCTACCAAGAATTTCTTACTTCCAGCAGTTTGAGCTTGGTATTTTGCTTCTAAAGCAGCCCATAAATCAAAAGCAGAAAAGTTATCTTTTGCATTATAAAAATCATACAGTGCATCTTCTAAACAATTCAGAATATGATTTTTTGCCATATAATTCTGTCTAACCCAACTTTCCAACTCGTTTTCATTTCCAGCATCATTCAAACCCTCATCAAAAGATTTCAGAACTAATTCATCTAACATATGAAAACTCAGAAAGAACAACATCTTTGATTGCCATTTTTTGAAATCTTTCCCACTGAATTTTTCTAGACTGTCAACATCATTTTTACCCGTTGTTACAGAAGAAGTATATTGTGTTAAGATTGTTGGATCTGCAACAATAAAAATAATAAACAGAAGAAGATGTTAACGTTAATGAAATCTTTGAATTGATATACACACAATAGACAGAGCCACCTGCTCAACAAATTGTCCTTAACACAATAGTCCGCGGGTACTCCTCAAGAATGAGAGATGCTATACCCCCACAGCGGAGATGTGTCCAGGATAGAACTACTTGTTATGATTTGTATAAGCACAATACAAATCACCCTCAAACGAACTTAACAACAAGATAGTTATGGAAGGGAAGTAAACAAGCAGTGCGCAAAACAAAGAAGGAAGAGGGGAAAAGAAGGCATGATAGTAGCTGCTTCTGGTGTGCTTTGAAATGAAGAATTAGTTTTTCTTTTATAGTCAGAGATGGGGAGTGAAATCAGTGTAGTAATTAGGGCAAATAAATTTTATGATAAATCAAAAATTTATGTGCGAATTGAATTTTGAACGGTAAGAAAACGATCAAGAATAATACTTGCCGGGTCAGGTGCCCCCCCCCCCACATTAAAAAATAAATAAATTTAGTTTTAAATTCTTTGAGGGATTAATTTAAAATATTTTGTCCAAAAAGATAAGTCTTGGTGGACCCACACCCACACTCGAGCCCGACCTGACCCGACCGGACGGACGGCGTGGCATGCGTGCTTCGGTGCGAAGCACCGCGCGTGTGTGAAATGTATGGTTGCACCAACTATCCCATAGCCTTAGTCCTCTCTCATACACAAAAGAGTCTAAACCCCTAAGGAGACTCCCTTAGATGCAAATTTCTAAGTAATATGGAGAGGTAACATCTTTAGTTTCTCCAATGTGGGACTAAAGGTTCATTCACATATAGTGAAAATGAGCTAGTTTTTCTTAGTGACCCCTTGGTCCTAAGCCCATTTTATCCAAGACCAAGAACAAAACATTAATAGCTTAAGCACATTTTCTCTAACACCATGTAATTTGTTACATGAGAAATGGGCCTAACAATTCTTTAGACCAGTGAATATTGGCCCAATTAAAACAAAACAAATAGCTGGGTTCCTGGGTTAAAATCTAAGTCCGTAAAAAATTAATAGCCCAGTATATTAGTTTATTCATTAAAAGTGATCAGATATAATGTATATACTGGACGAAATGAACCTAGACGAGAAATAAACTAGGTATATATTCAAACTTAAAGATAAAAATGAATTTAACTAACTATTAGTCCTGATACATAGTCAAAACCTAATTATCCAATAGAGGGGGATGAACCTGATTAACTATCAGTCTAAATACATTAATATTATCAAGATATATAATATTAATTTAATTATCCTTAAGATAAGGATGAACCATGAAAACACTTAGTCCGGGTACATAGTCAAACTGAATCCAAGAGGATACTGGACTGGATACATATCCCATACGACCTATAAATATATGAGGAATTCTAACTGGAAAGGTACACATTCACTAATCCTTTTCTCCTCATAAAATTTGCATAGAGCTTTTACTCATTAAGATATCAAAGTGTCTTTGCAGGTACCCCACCTTCATTCTGCCTAACTCTTATAGACTTGAAGTGATTGGAAATCTAAACCATCAAGTAGCTGTCAAAATTGAAATCTCATCATCAATCAAACACATATCTTAAAGAGTTTTATAGTAACATTTTTGCTATAACATCATTTGGCAGCCATTAAGGGGAGAAAAGGAATGTTACACGATAATAATAACTGTTTGGGCAGAAATTCTCACACCCAAAACAACCAAAATCATCACTC
>JAJJMC010015859.1:12379128-12445688 GCA_023531435.1 Papaver californicum
TCATGTATTAATAGGTAATCTATCAATGAGAATGGCAAGGGAATTATTTATTCTTACACTTAACAACGAATATTGTCTACCCTGAAGTTTTACTTTGAAGATGCGAAGCCGCGTTGTTTACCTATTCAAGAGTCTTTGAGATATGTTTTGATTCAGTTGGTACTCCTACATAGCTATTTCGATTCAGATTTATGTTCTTGGAGTTGTTTTGATTCAATTTTTGCCTTTTAAGAACCATGAGATCCAAATATCTGTTCTTAGAGATCTGTTGTGGAAATATATCAAGAAAGTGATTTTACATATATTCATAATCCATGTATTTTTTATGCAAAAAGTACACATTACCTGCAGCTGCAACTGTTATAATCCAGGAAGAAATATTACATGTATTTACAGTTTTAAAATTTACCTAATGAAATTACTGAATATTCGTTTTCAAAACTGCTATGCGTGCTTTGACATCAGAGGATATTTGATATCTGATGGAAGAATATTTACCATCGATAAGAGTTTGAATACTACCCAATATAACAAGATATTGGTTATTGTTTTGTCAGCATAAGATATATATGGTAGTTCCGGATCGACTACTTGCAAAAACAGCAAAATATAAGACGTTTTCCCGTGACAAAGGACATGTTGTCTTCATCTTCATAGATCCATATCATATTCATCCGGAAGGATAGGATACAACCATTTCTCTCCAAAATTCATATTCTTTGGTGCAGTTCTTACCAGCACCAAGCAGCTTGATATCCCCTGGAAATGCTGGATGTTCATACAATCCATTTCTAATGTCTATCAAAACTTTGTAAGTAAGAGGGGACGGCTGTGGAGTTGATCTAACGATGCGTGGGCGGCTATCCATCTTGGATAAAGCTGTATTGACGTGAACATAGAAAGTGGTCATCTCTAATGCTGGCAAAACAACAAAAGTACTGTTACCTCTGGAGGTCCATATGCGTGGGTTAAGATTCCGATTAGGAAACTTCCAGCAAACATGCCTAGATTTAGCATTTTTGAACATCCAGTCCTTGACATACTCTTCGATCAATGGGAAAATAATGGTTTAGCAAGTATAAAAATCGGTATGTTATGGTAAAATCCTTTGTGACTTACCTCCCACCAGAAGGTTTGTGTTCCTAAAATTATGTGAAATTGTCTAGGGACACCAATAGTTGACCAAAGACAACCGGCACAATCGAAGAACTATTAAGGCATTGAAGCAGTAAAAGCCAACGGGAACGCTCTGCTCCTGATACGGTGATTGGGGTTAAAGCATATGTCCTCGCATATGTCAGCGACTTTGAGTTGATAGTTGGAAATCAGATTTTGTGCTTCTTCAACTTGGATACCGAGAAATTCACTTACATACGAAGGACAAATAATTTTGATGGGAGGAACTGCTATGTCGCTCTCTTTTCCAAATAGAAATAAGAATGCGAGAGAATAAATGACAGTGGAAGGAATCTCAACCTCACACAGTAAGACTATCTGCCGAAATCCCCATCTATCAATGACATCCCAATCCGTATCTGCAACCTCAAGGAACCAATCTTTGGACGACTCTTCCATTCTTCAACAACCGCATTTGGTGAGGAAAATTAATATCAATGATTGGTTTAAAACTGGAAATACAAAGAGTATATATGTTAGAATTAAAAATGGATTTTTTATTTAAAATGATTTTTGTTATTTAATATATCTTAGTGGGATCTAGGGTCACTAGTCCAAATTTGGGGTGGAAAAATAGAGCCATCCATTTTCACTTCTTAGTGAATGAGAAACCTTTGGTTTGTCCCATATTGGGCAAACCAAGAAGGAAGTTTATCCTCTTTACCACAAACGTTCTATATACGGAAAAAGAACTAGTGGATTTGATATGAACTTAGGAAATAGACTAGTGGGCAAATGCACAAACACCGCGGGCCGCGGGCTTGCGGAGCTTGCGTGAGCCCTGGCGCGACCCTTGGTGTGTGCCTGCGAGTGCATACGTGTACTCATCAAAGATCCAACGGTTTTATATTTTAGTTTTATACATTAAATATTTTACCGTTTTGAATTTCTAAAATTAAATCAGGTTTAATAAACAAAATCTTTTAATTAAATATCTCGAATTAAATATGTTTAATTAATTGATTTTTGACCGTTTGTAAATTCAACAGTCTTCTTCTTCTTTAAAAGAAAAACAAAAGTCAGATTTTTACTTACCTCAGTCGTAGCCACTGACCTAACGACTTTTCCCCTTTTCTTGCTTTGTTTTGCGCACTAGTTTATTTCTTCATTTTTCTTCTACTGTTAAGTTCACAACGGGCCAACGATTCTTGCTAACTAGGTTGGTATCAGGTGGTTTTATCCTGGATTCGATTTGTCATCTTTAAAGGTATAACAACATCTTTCTAAAGGTGTACCTGACAAATATCGAGTTAAGGGCAGTCTGTTGAACAGGCGACTCCATCTCTATGTGCTTGTGTGGTTGTCTGAAGTGTGTTATCTGTTATAACCCTTAATTCTTTTCAAGTTTCTGTTTGGTTTGCTTACTGTTACAGGAATATTCTCCAACATTCTTAACTCGATATTTGCTTAATTTCAAAATTTTACTTCTGTAACAATGGTGAAGACTGATGTTGACAGACCTCAGAAATTTTCTGAAAAGGACTTCAAGAGATGGCAGTCTAAAATGTTATTTTTCCTGAGTTTCCACATGCTAGATGAGATGGTTCTGAAGCCGTTTGATGAGTCTCTGAATGAACCTGAAAAATTACAGGACTTAGAAAGTTGGAAGAGAAGTAATTATATGGCCAAAAATCATATCTTAAACTTCCTAGAAGATGCTCTATATGATTTTTACAATGTTAAGGATAATTTCAATGCTTATAATCTATGGACTGCACTACAAGATAAATATGAAGCAGAAACAGCAGGAAGTAAAAAATTCTTGGTTGCACTTTTTTTGGAATATAAAATGATGAATGATAAATCAGTGGTTGATCAGTTTCTGGAGTTGTAAAAAATTATTAATGAAATAATTGCTGAAGGAATGGTTATAGACGAAACATTTCAAGTTTCTGTTGTTATTGAAAAATTGCCAAATTCCTGGGTTGAATACAAGAGAAGACTAAGGCATGAAACTGGTGAAATTTCCATGGTAGAATTGGGCAACAAAATCCAAGTTGAAGAATTGTTGTGTTCAAAGGACAAGAATGTTTCTTCTGCAAGAGACATGTCAAACAAAGCTCACGTCATCGAACACAAATTTGCTAATCTAAGTCTGGACCACAACAAGCGCAAGCCTGGCCCGCAAAGAAAAGGTACCTTTCAAAAACCAAAATCTGCTATTGGTAAAATTAAGGGAGCATGTTATGTTTGTGGTGTGTCTGGCCATATGGCAATTCATTGTAGAAAACGCAAAGATGCAAATTTTAAGAAATCAAATGTAAATTTAGTTGAAAGTAGTAAAAATGAGTTTTTTGGCACGGTGTCTGAGGTTAACTTAGTTACCAATGTGAGAGACTGGTGGGTAGACTCTGGAGCTACCAAACATGTCTGCGGAAGTAAAGACATGTTCACCTCCTATCAGACGGTAGGAGAAGGAGAAAAACTCTATATGGGTAATTCATCTGCAGCACAGGTTGCAGGAAAAGGAAAAGTTTCGTTGAAGCTCTCCTCTGGGAAAATCCTCACATTGAATGAAGTTTTACATGTACCAGACATCTGCAAGAATCTCGTTTCAAGTGGTGTGCTAGATGATAAGGGCTTTAAGATTGTATTTGAGCCTGGGAAAGTGATTATCACTAAGGGAAAGGATTTTGTGGGAAAGGGCTATAAGGCTGAAGGCCTATACAAATTATTTGTAACCTCTGTTGAAGTTAATAAAATTGATTCTTCTTATGTTGTTGTCTCATTGAATATCTGGCATGGTATACTTGGTCATGTAAATTATAAATCAATGAACAAATTGGCAAACTCTGGCTGCATTCCAAAATTAAATTTGGAATATGAACATAAATGTGAAGTTTATGTAGAATCAAAATATGCAAAGAAGCCCTTTAAGAAAAATGTCCACAGAAATTCTAATCCCTTAGAGTTAATTCACTCAGACTTAGTTGATATGAAATCAATCCAAACTAGAGGTGGTAAAAATGGTTTGTCACTTTCATAGATGACTGTACTAGATACTGTCATATTTACTTGCTTAAAGGGAAAGATGATGCTTTAGAAGCATTTAAATTATATAAATTAGAAGTAGAAAACCAATTGAACACCACAAATAAAACCATTAGATCTGACCGTGGGGGTGAATATGTAATCCCTATAGGAGACTTTTGTGCACAACATGGCATTATTCATGAGGTAACTCCTCCTTATTCACCACAATCAAATGGAGTGGCTGAACGGAAAAACCAAACCCTTAAGGAGATGATGAATGCCATGTTAATCAGTTTAGGACTACCGGCGAACTTGTGGGGGGGGGGGGCGTCCTCTCAGCTTGCTATATCCTGAACAGAGTGCCCCTTAAAGGATCAGTCAAATCACCGTATGAATTATGGAAAGGCAAACAACCCTCTTATGGATACCTCAAAGTGTGGGGGTGTTTATCCAAGGTCTCTATTCCTCCACCTAAGAGGACTAAAATAGGACCTAAAACAGTTGAATTGTGTTTTCATAGGATATCCCGAACACACCACTGCTTATAGGTTTATGGTTGTGAGATCTGAAAACTCAGAAATTGGTGTGAACACCATTATGGAATCTAGGGATGCTACATTTTTTGAAAATATGTTTCCGTTGAAATCTGAATCTCGCATGATATGTGATGATCCCCTAGATGTCCCTTCTTCTAGCCATATTTTACCGATAGAAGAAGATGAATCTGTTTATGAACCTAGAAGAGGCAAAAGACTTAGAATAGAAAAATCTTTTGGGACAGACTTCATAACCTGTTTAGTTTAAACTGATCCACAAACCTATAAAGAGGCCATGACTTCGTCTGAAGCTCCATGGTGGAAAGAATCCACTATTAGTGAGATGGATTCTATTGTTCAGAATGAAACCTGGGAGATAGTAGATTTACCTCCAGGGTGCAAACCTATAGGCTGTAAATGGATCTTCAAGAGAAAACGTAAGGTAGATGGAACTGTGGAAAAGTATAAAGCTAGACTAGTAGCTAAGGGATATAAACAAATAGAAGGTGTAGATTTCTTTGACACTTATTCCCCTGTCACTAGAATTACTTCCATTAGGATGCTAATTGCAATCACTGCAATTCATAACCTAGAAATACATCAAATGGATGTAAAAACTGCGTTCCTAAATGGTGAATTAGATGAAGAAATTATATGGACCAACCCGAAGGCTTTGTAGTGAAGGGTTATGAAAACAAAGTGTGTAGACTTAAAAAGTCTTTATATGGATTGAAACAAGCACCGAAACAATGGCATGAAAAATTTGATCATGTAATGTTCTCTAGTGGATTTAAAATAAATGAAGCTGACAAATGTGTGTACAATAAATCTATAAATGATGCATGTGTGATTGTATGCTTGTATTTCTATGATATGATTATACTAGGCCAACCTTAGAAATCATTAATTCCACTAAGAACATGTTGAGTGAGAACTTTGACATGAAAGACTTAGGTCCTGCTGATGTAATCCTAGGGATGAAAATTAGAAAGGAGTCTAATGGATTCAGTCTTAGTCAATCTCATTATATTGAATCAGTTCTTAAGAAATTTAACTAGTTTGATAGTAAACCTGCAAGTACTCCAGTTGACCCTTCTTGCAAACTCAAGAAAAACAAAGGCAATGGAGTCTCGCAACTTGAATATTCACGAGTCATAGGAAGTCTGATGTATTTAATGAACTGCACAAGACCAGACATTGCCTATGCTGTGAGTAGACTAAGTAGGTATACCTGTAATCCAGGACATGAACATTGGGATGCACTTTTCAGAGTGTTGAGGTATCTTAAATACACTTTAAACTACCATTGAAGTTATGAAAGACACCCTGCTGTTCTTGAAGGATACTGTGATGCAAACTGGATAGCAGACTCAGAAGAGTCTAAGTCTACGAGTGGATACGTGTTCACTCTAGGCTGTGGATCATTGTCTTGGAAGAGTTCCAAACAGACCTGTATCGCTCGATCCACTATGGAATCCGAGTTTATTGCGTTAGATAAAGCAGGAGAGGAAACCGCTTGGCTAAGATGTTTTTTAGAAGACATTCCTCTCTGGCATAGGCCTGTGCCAGCTATATCTATACATTGTGATAGTCAAGCTGCAATAGCTAATGCTAAAAACAGCAACTATAACGGAAAATCTATTCATATTAGGAGAAGACACAATTCTCTAAAACAACTAATCTCAATTGGCGCTATTTCTGTTGACTTTGTGAGGTCTAAGGAGAATATCGCGGATCCTTTGACGAAATGCTTGTCCAAGGAGATAGTTAGTAATGCATCGAGGGGGATGGGGCTTAAGCTCATAAATTAAAACTTTCCATGAAGGATACTCAATTTGCTGACTGGAGATCCCAAGATCAAGGTTTTGAATGAGACAACTAATTTGTGGCGGGTAAAAACTATCAGGGAATTATTTTCTCTGTCCCTTCCCTATGGTGTAGACGTGATAGTGTGACTGTATGTGAGGATGACTTATAATAAAGTCTTAATGAGTTCTATAGTTTCAATTTAAGATTGAAATGGGGTGTAGCAGTTAACATTCTTGATAGAACGCACATATCTGAATGAGGAAGTGGGTCGCTTCCTATGAGAATTGAGCTGATTCTCTAGAGCATTCTGAGAAACGGGATATGTCCAGGGCCAAAACGGACACAACGGCGTGAACTTAATAGCACTCTTGAGAGATATCTCGCGTAAGGAGCTATTGATGAATTACACCAAACCATGGCAGTTCAAGACATCGCGTTCACTGACCATCAAGTAGTTCCGGTACTTCTCACTAAGCAGAGGTTCAATTCCTTATGGACACCTATTGCTTAAGAGGTATTTCTCGTTTTCCGGTTTTCTGATTTATCGCTTTCTTCATTCATGTGGGGGATTGTTAGAATTAAAAATGGATTTCTTACTTAAAATGATTTTTGTTACTTAATATATCTTAGTGGGATCTAGGGTCACCAGTCCAAACTTGGGGTGGAAAAATAGAGCCATCCATTTTCACTTCTTAGTGAATGAGAAACCTTTGGTTTGTCCCATATTGGGAAAACCAAGGAGGAAGTTTATCCTCTTTACCACAAACGTTCTATATAAGGAAAAAGAACTAGTGGATTGGATATGGACTTAGGAAATGGACTAGTGGGCAAATGCACACATGTGCGGTGCTTCGCACCGAAGCACCGCGGGCTTGCGGAGCTTGCGTGTGCTTTTGCGTGAGCCTTGGCGCGAGCCTTGGTGCGAGCCTTGGTGTGAGCCTTGGTGTAAGCCTTGGTGTAAGCCTTGGTGTAAGCCTTGGCGTGACCATTGGCGTAAGCCTTGGCGTGTGCTTTGCGTGTGCCTGCGAGTGCATACGTGTACTCATCAAAGATCCAACAGTTTTATATTTAATTTTGTACATTAAATATTTTAGCGTTTTGAATTTATAAAATTAAATCAGGTTTAATAAACAAAATCTTTTAATTAAATATCTCGAATTAAATATGTTTAATTAATTGACTTTTGATCGTTTGAAAATTCAACAGTCTTCTTCTTCTTTAAAAGAAAAACAAAAGTCAGATTTTTACTTACCCCAGTCGCAGCCACTGACCTGACGACTTTTCCCCTCTTCTTGCTTTGTTTTCCGCACTAGTTTATTTCTTCATTTTTCTTCTATTGTTAAGTTCATAACGGGCCAACGAGTCTTGCTAACTGGGTTGGTATCAGGTGGTTTTATCCTGGATTCGATTTGTCATCTCTAAAGGTATAACAACATCTTTCTAAATGTGTACCTGACAAATATCAAGTTAAGGGCAGTCTGTTGAACAGGCGACTCCATCTCTCTGTGCTTGTGTGGTTGTCTGAAGTGTGTTATCTGTTCTAACCCTTAATTCTTTTCAAATTTCTATTTGGTTTGCTTACTGTTACAGGAATATTCTCCAACAATATATTTAATTACTATTATTCAATGGTGGTGCATCAAGATTCAGAGTACAATGGTAAAGCAATTTCGCAAAACAAACACGATTGTTGCTAGAACGACTCAGTTCATACCAAACATCTTCATACATAACATGTTTCACTAAATGGGTTAAACTCACAGATTATATGTTTTGTTAGATGGGCATAGGATTAGTGATGACTTGCTTGGTGGTAATACTACAGTTCATTCATAGTATGCTTCAGATTGTGTTTATTCATGTGTTGTTAGTACAGTTGAATTTGAAGTACATATTTGGATATAAATCAAAAAATAAAGTATAGTACTAATGGAATTTTACATTGGGCATATTTATCAGTGTCATTCTTCTTCAGGAGGTGGTTAAAAGGAATCAGATGTACCATTTAATTTGTTGGACCGTTGGGTGAAAATAACAGGGAGTTGCTCAAATTTTACTACACTTTAGTGTGTAGGAGATTGAAAAGAGATGCATATGCATATGACAAAGATCAAAACATTAAATTCACATATTTTGTAGGTAGTCATATTTATTGGGCCAACAGATAATAAACAGATATATTTCTGAAAACTATTAACAATTACATTCAGTGGATGTGCTAAACTCAATGCACATGGAAAATGCAATTTTCCGGTGTCGGATAGACATAGTTCACATGAGCATAATCATGTATGCTTTGTTATGTGCTAAGGGAAATGATTTTATAATTTTATTTATGAGCTTAGAAGGAGTAAAATGGTAATAATTTATGATTTTGTTATTACAGAATGTCCATAGCACGCTTCGAATGATAATTATTAGTGTGTCGTCGGCTAATTCAATGTAGAGTATATGCTTTAGGCACAGTTAATAGAAAGGTAGTGTGCTAATGCAATTTCACATTGTGCAGATCCACCTGTACGTTGTACTATGCATTATGGAGTGTACTGTTCATCACTTGGCATGTTATATCTGTCAAAATAATAATGGAAGAGGTTAAGTTCCGATCGCAGGCAAGAGTGGTACCTAATGTTTATATATATATATATATATATATATATATATATATATAACCAAATAAAATTATAAAGTTCTATTTTTACAGTAAGTGGCCTAATAAGATAATGATGTCATTCGAACTCCATCAATAGTGAAGTAGAGATAGGGTGGTACAAGAACCGACCGGAAATGAAGGATCGGATCGAAACCGGTATGTTCGGCTCAGGTACATGTAAAAAAAAGCAGAACCGGCTCAGGCCAAATATAAGTATCGATTCTTAGATTATCCCGACTGAACCGCACCAAAAAAACCCGACTCCTATGAACCATAGATGATGATGTATCTAATTGATCCTACGATAACATGAAATAAGATCTCTATATCACCAGCAAGATTTTTATTATATCACCAGCAACAATTAGCCCCACCAAGAGCAGTGATAACCATCACCACCACCATTTTCTTTTCCTTTCATTTTTTTTTTTTTTTGAAGATTGGGTTTTACTGAAACCGAGTTATTGGTAGGATTGATCAAGTTTTCAAGCAAGCAATAAATGAAAAAAGATGGCTTGATGATGTTGATTATTGAAATAGATATTTGTAACCCTGATGAATAAAATTAAATATTTAATCTTTTGATTTCTGAAGCTTAATTTAGCTGTGGAAATTGTATGTCTGTGACGTGATTTAGTTTTCAGATAAAGAATGTAAAGAGATTTGAATACATGCAGATAAAGCTCTTTTTCTTTATATCATGTCTGGTTAACTGATAATGATAGATTATTGAGTTTTAATTTGTGATAGAGCTAAACAAGTTCAATTATTTGGTTTATAAACTATGGTATGTATACTTTTATATAATAGTGTTGTTCAATTAATTAGGTTCTACTGATATCATATTTCAAAATTTAGATCTCATGAATAAAGTTAGGATTTTGTTTAATTTCAATTGTCTTACGAATAGAGATGATCTTGTTTGGGATAAATCCATTTTTTCCTAAAATCAAAACCTAACCTAAACAGAGTTACAAACCCGGAACTGGACCTAACCGAGCTAAAAGGTACCGGTTTAAAACCGTATCGAATAAGGCAGGTACAAGTACCGGGTCTAAATTTAAAAACCGGCTATAGGTAGGTATAGGTTGTGATGGACCAGATTTTTTTTGCTTCCAACAGGTCGTAACGGTAAACTTCAACTCTCTGATACGCCACTCGAGAAACCAGATTTTTAAATTATTCGTACCATTTGATTTTTCAAGCAAATGTTCACTGATTTATCCCAAACTGCTTTATAAGAAGGTAAACATTGCTTTTATACTTCAAGGGTCATCAAATCCTACATATGATTCCCTTCATTTTACCATGAGAATAAAATATCTCTTGCAATAGTAGTCGGTTACCAGCCACCGTTACATCTAACGGTCTTCCAGGTTGTCACCCGTAGGTGAGAGCCAATTAAATCCTGACAACACACACCTTATCAGATGGGTATGGGATGGCCAGTTTCCAATGTCGGATACCATCCACTATTGGCCAGTTGCCAATGGTCTTCCTGGTATCCACCCGTAGGTGGGAGCCCCATAGGGCCTGACAACTCACAGTACTAGGTCAAGCCTAATAAACTGTTTTTCTCAGATAATATGTACTAAAAAAGGTAGTAGTTGTCTTTAATGATATAAATTACATTGAATGGTAACAATTGTCTCCCATCTCAAATACTGAGACAGATGATATGAATTACCTCGATTGGTAATAATCATCTCTTATCTCATGGTAGGGGTTACATGATATGAGTTACCTCGATGATAACAATTATCTCTATTGCATGTGATGATCAGATAGATGATATAAATTACCTAGGATGGTAATAATCATCTATTGTCTCACATTTGTACAACTATCAGATGATATAAATTACCTCGATTGGTAATAATCATCTCTCACTAGGTAGTATGAATAGCCAATGGATTAATTGCAATTACCTCTTACTGCTAAGGTTATAATCATCTCTGAATGGATTGTATGAACTGCTAAGTAGCAACCAATTTTTTTCAGGCGATATGAACAACCTTGCGCAGTTGTGTTAAACTGCATATTAACTGCCTATGTACCATCTCCGTTGCATAAAGGGATCAAGCACGACCATAGTTCATCATTGTTTATTTAGATAGTATGAACTACCCACATCAATAGCAATTCTCTTGTACTATATGGAAACATTTAAATGTGGACTAGTGATGTATTTTAGAAATAGTGGTAAAAGATTCGATACTCAGACTTGTAAAGATTTGATTTTTAAACCTAATTTTTAATACTAAAAATAAAAAAAATTAAAGTAGAATTGATTCAATAATTGTGGAAAGAACCGAGACTAATGTCACGTCCCACCCATTTTCCCACATATTGGGTTGGCCCATGACAAGAGTCTAGGTCCATTGGAAGGACCTAGAAGATTAAGGAAGTCCACAACATACTAGAATGTTCTTGTATATATAATATTTTATTGTATATTCATGATAGTGGTAGAATACTCTAGAAGATGATGATTCTAGAATATATTCTAGAATCCTCCATAACACACTATATAAGGTGGAGAGCTCATTTGCTCAAATCATCCACCAACAAGCTCTTAAGCAATTGTAACATTCTCTCTCTTATAATCAAATACTCTCTCCCACTTAAAATCTCTAAGTCTCCAATTCTCTCGTGTTCTTTTAGGCTTACTTGAAGAGTTCAAGTGCCGCACGGTCTAGTCCAAAATCTTAGCCCATGACAGTTGGTATCAAAGCAAAGCTTAAGACTCAAGAATGGCTGACGTTAATAGCAACAACACCATGGAGAAAGGTGTCGATGGCCAGGCCAAGAAAAGGGGCAAGTCCAAGGATACGCAAACAAGTCTTGAGGCAAGAATGGTACGCATGGAAAAACGCGTAAGTGATTTCCTTATGCGCGCCGAGGAAGAGTTCCTAACGAAGGAGACTCTTGAAGGGTGGAAAGATACCTTCGAGGAGGCCATAAGCAAGGCGGTGGATGGTATCAAAATGGACGTAGAAGCTCGGATCCAAGACGCAATGGATGATAGCGTGGAGGAGGTGAAGGCCAAATTGATGTCAGTTGAGCAAGAGCTAGAAGCGGTGAAAGGATAATTGGTATTGTGCAAAAGGGCTGCCATAAATCAAGCCATGCACGAGGGGCCAAGCAAACTCTCAAGAGAGGATGCTCCCAAGCCAACACCGTACAATGGAAAAAGAGACGCGAAGGAGATTGACACTTTCATATGGAGTTGTGAAAGGTATTTCTAGCATCTCAAAATGGAGGAGGATTCAAGGAAGATAAGGAGAGCCACTGTGTTCCTCACGGAGAACGCTTTGGCGTGGTGGAGACTCCGAAGCCAGGAGATTCAACAAGGTAAAGCTACTATCACTACTTGGTCAGATTTTAAAGACGATCTTAAGAAATACTTTTACCCGGAGAATGCGGCTTACGAAGCTAGAGCGAAGTTGAAGTATCTTCGTCAAACGGGAACAACCAAAGAGTATACTAAAATGTATACAAACTTGTTGCTGGAGATACCCAATTTATCTGAAGAAGAGAAGCTCTTCAACTTCTTGTGCGGAGCAAAGCCGTGGGTGAAACAAGAGTTGAATCGCCGTTGTGTTCAAACTCTGACCGAAGCAATTACCGTAGACGAGACCTTGGTCGAAAGGCCAAGTTTCGAAGAAAGAGCGAAGACCTCAAGGAGTACAAGCTACGAAGATAAGAGAGCTTTAAGAGACCACCATGCCAAAGGTGGGGAAGCAAGAGAAGATAAAGACAAGCATACCTCAAACAAATATCTTTCGTGGAAGGATAAAGCTCCCGAGCGTAAAGATAAAAAGTAAACCTTATTTCTCTTGCTTCTTATGTGAAGGAGACCACAAAGTCCGGGATTGCCCGAAGAAGGGTAAGCTTATGGCATCGATGGAGGATAGTGGATCTGAAGAGGAACGAGACTTCATGGTGAGTTCGCTCCAAATGCTAAACAGTGTCCAAGCGAAGGCGGAGAAATCCAAAAGTAAGGACAAGAAGCTCATGTTCGTGAACGTCCAGGTGAATGGGAAGACCTCTCGCGCCTTAGTGGATACGGGCGCTACGCACAACTTCGTGTCAAAGAAAGAAGCATTGCGGCTAGGCATGAAGTTTGCTAAAGGAGAAGGTACTGTGAAGGCGGTGAACTCGGATGCAAAGCCACTAGAAGGTGTGGCGCGTGGCGTAGAAATGCATGTCGAACGGTGGGCTGGACCGGTCGACTTCTCGGTGATCCCCATGGACGACTTCGACATGGTATTGGGCATGGAATTAATGTGCGCACAACGGGCCATTCTCATGCCACCTTTCGACTCATTGTGCATACTCGGAGATAAATCAGCTCACCTTATATCGGTGACTAAAGAGAAGAAGAAGACCACGGTGCTGTCGGCATTGCAACTTTCCAAAGGGTTCAAGAAAGGAGAAGTGACCTTTATAGCGACAATGAAGGAGGAGAAGCCAACAACCCAAGGGGAAGAAGTCTCAAAGGCCATAACGAAGGTTCTCGAAGAGTTCGGGGACGTGATGCCAAAAGAGCTTCCCAAGAAGTTGCCGCCACGAAGGGAGATCGATCATGCGATCGAGCTAGAGCCATGCGCTAAGCCTCCCGCAAAAGCACCATATCGTATGTCTCCGCCAGAGTTGGCTGAATTGAAGAAGCAACTCAAGGACTTGCTGGATGCGGGCTACATCCAGCCGTCAAAAGCACCATACGGAGCGCCGGTACTGTTCCAGGAGAAGAAGGATGGAGCAATGCGGTTGTGCATTGACTACCGGGCTCTCAACAAGGTGACCATAAAGAACAAGTATCCAATACCGCTCATTACAGATCTATTCGATCAACTTGGAGGGGTGAGGTACTTCTCAAAGTTGGACTTGCGGTCGGGATACTATCAAGTGAGGATCCCGGAAGGCGACGAGCCAAAGACAGCATGCGTCACGAGGTATGGGGCTTATGAATTCCTTGTTATGCCTTTCGGTTTAACTAATGCTCCCGCTACTTTCTGCACATTGATGAACAAGATATTTCACCCATACTTGGACAAGTTTGTGGTGGTCTATCTTGACGATATAGAGATCTATAGCAAGACCTTTGAGGAGCATGAGAGCCACTTGTGGACTGTTTTCCAAGCACTAAAGGAAAACGATCTATATGTGAAGAAAGAGAAGTGCTCCTTTGCCCAAGAAGAAGTTTCCTTCCTAGGTCACAAGATCAGTAGCGGAAAACTTACGATGGAAGACGCCAAAGTCCGCGCCATCCAAGATTGGACAGCCCCTACCAAAGTGCCGGAGTTGCGATCGTTTCTAGGCCTCATCAACTACTATCGAAGGTTCATCCTAGGATACTCACGGAAGGCAGCTCCGTTGACAGACCTGCTGAAGAAAGGAAAAGCTTGGGAGTGGACGACCCGATGCCAGAAGCATTCAAGTAGCTAAAACAGGCAGTGGTCGAAGAGCCGGTCTTGCAACTGCCCAACCCAAGCCTACCGTTTGAGGTACACACGGATGCTTCCGACTTTGCAATAGGAGGAGTGTTAATGCAAGACGGACACCCTATTGCGTTCGAAAGTCGCAAGTTGAACGGTACCGAGAAAAGGTATATAGTTCAAGAAAAAGAGATGAAGGCAGTGGTGCATTGCTTACGAGTATGGAGACATTACCTTCTCGGATCAAAGTTCATGGTCAAGACGGACAACGTTGCAACAAGCTATTTCCAAACGCAAAAGAAGTTAAGCCCGAAGCAAGCTAGGTGGCAAGACTTCCTTGCGGAATTCGACTATGACCTCGAATACAAGCCGGGGCAAAGGTAACGTGGTCGCCGATGCACTTAGCCGAAAAGCAGAGTTCGCCAATCTCACACAAGCCAGCAGCACATTAATAGACCGTGTGAAGGAAGGGTTGAGCAAAGATCCAACAGCGAAGAGTTTGGTAGAGTTCACCAAAGATGGCAAGACGAGGAAGTTTTGGATCGATGACGACCTACTGTTCACCACGGGGAGAAGGGTCTATGTTCCGCGGTGGGAAAACTTGCGGAGAGACATTATTAAGGAGTGCCATGATTCACGGTGGGCAGGTCACCCCGGCATTCATCGCACATTAGCCCTTGTGCATGAGAATTTCCTCTGGCTACAACTCCGCGACGACATAGAGGCTTATGTGCGGACATGTCTTGTGTGCCAGCAAGACAAGATTGTGCAAAAGCAGCCTGGCGGACTGTTAGAGTCGTTGCCTATTCCGGAGAGACCGTGGGAAAGCGTCTCAATGGACTTCATCACATGCTTACCCAAGTCGGATGGGTTTGGCACAATTATGGTGGTGGTGGACAGGTTCACCAAGTACGCGACATTCGCAGCAGCCACACCCGGATGTTCAGCAGAGGAGGCAGCGAAGCTCTTCTTCAAAAATGTGGTGAAGTATTGGGGAGTTCCAAAGAACATTGTGAGCGATCGATACGTTCGCTTCACGGGAAATTCTGGACGGAGCTCTTCAAGATGATGGGTACTGAGCTGAACTTCTCAACAAGCTTCCACCCTCAATCCGATGGGCAAACCGAGCGGATGAATGCTTTGTTGGATCTTTACATTAGGCATTATGTTAGTGCTAATCAGCTAGATTGGTCTAGGTTGCTCGATATAGCTCAATTCTCCTATAACTTACAACGTTCGGAGTCTACAGGGAAGAGCCCATTTGAGCTTGCAACCAGACAACAGCCCTTGACGCCAAGTACCTTGGCCACTTCTTATGCAGGTGCTAGCCCCGGAGCACACAAGACCGCGAAGGATTGGCAGCAACACAAGGACTTAGCACACGCCCAATTGATAAAAGCGGCCAAGAAGATAAAGAAGTGGGCCGATAAGAAGAAGCGACATGTGGAGTTCCAAGTTGGCGATATGGTATTTGTCAAAAAATTTCCCCAACAATTCAAGTACACCCGGCCTCTACACAAAGGCTTACTACGCAAGTACGAAGGGTCGTTCGAAGTACTAGCCAAAGTGGGAAAAACTTCTTACCGAGTGGAGCTTCCACCAAAGATGAAAATCCATCCCGTCTTCCACGTTAGCAACTTAAAGACATTCAACAAAGACGAGGAAGACGAGAGTCGGGGAGTATCAAGCCGCGCACCACCCATGATGCAACGTCTTTCGACAAAGCTATAGACGAGATATTAGCCGAACGATTGTTCGAAGGAAGGGTGTGCCGCCTTGCAAAGAATACTTAGTGAAATGGAAAGATGCATCCATACAAGAAGGAACATGGGAGCCCGAAGCGTCTCTCTGGCAATTCAAGGATGCGATCGACCAATTTCACAATCAAGCCGCAACGAGGACGTCGCGAGAATAGGTGGGGGAGAATGTCACGGCCCACCCATTTTCCCGCATATTGGGTTGGCCCATGACAAGAGTCTAGGTCCAGTGGAAGGACCTAGAAGATTAATGAAGTCCACAACATACTAGAATGTTCTTGTATATATAATATTTTATTGTATATTCATGATAGTGGTAGAATACTCTAGAAGATGATGATTCTAGAACATATTCTAGAATCCTCCATAGCACACTATATAAGGTGGAGAGCTCATTTGCTCAAATCATCCACCAACAAGCTCTTAAGCAATTGTAACATTCTCTCTCTTATAATCAAATACTCTCTCCCACTTAAAATCTCTAAGTCTCCAATTCTCTGTGTTCTTTTAGGCTTACTTGAAGAGTTCAAGTGCCGCACGATCTAGTCCAAAATCTTAGCCCGTGACACTAAGGATTCCACCATTAGCCAATTTTTCAAGTGATTTAACATTAATAATTATCTTGCAATTCATATATTCAATTTATTCAACAAAGTTTCCAAAATATTAGTTGTAAATCAAAAGTATGAGACATCAAAAGCTCTAGACTCAGCATGACCCATCAAAAGAAAACACAACTAATTGATAAAAATTATTTTTTCCAAATTTAATTCAAAGCAAATAATTATAAAAGAATTGCAAAAAATAATAAAATAAGAATTACCACTTTATTATTGGATAAAATAGCTTCATTCGTCGCCCCAGGGATGGTGATTAGCTCATCATATTTGAAACACTCTCAAAATAGTTGTTCATAGCTCAAAAAGTGTTTACAATGAAGAAATAAAAATAACACAGAAGATTTGATACGAATATAAATGTTGCAGACTATGTTCTCTGTGTGGCTGAAGAGAATAGAAAACAATAGCAATAAAGTACTGTTCCTGGGCGCTGAAAAAATACGAAACAATACGTAACAGAAACAACGATTGTTTTCTCCTGCCTTATGTTCTTCGTCTTCTTAACACCATCAGAATTTTTTTTTCTTCCGGAATTTTTCTCTCGACTCTGGATACCTTTTTTTCTTTAATGTCTTCACTATTTATAGGATTAGTAAACCCTAATAACCTTTCCATAACTGATAAGGACCTAAATCTTTATCTAAAACCAACTCAAATTCTGTTTTATCCAAATCCAGGGTGAAAAAGGTTTCACCGGCAGTAGCATCAATTATCTAGCTTTTTTCTTGCAGGAAACACTCAAGTTGACGTGTTTAGACATGGGTTGATTAATTCTTCATATATCTAACTCGAACAACCTCTGAAATCCCATGAAAATAGGATTCAAAACTTATCATATGTTTTTCATGCGTGAGATTACTTTCCCGCCATTTTCCATTTTCAAATCAAAGAGGAAGGGTGCCTATAATCCAACTGGTGGGTGCCTTTATCAATTTTCATGGGTTCCTTTAGTAATTTAGTGGGTGCCTTTATCACTTTTAAACCAATTTTCCCACAAATGTTTATTTCTCAAAAATACCTACGAACACGTAAAATCACACAATAAGTATAAAATCAAGCACTAACAAAATAAATAAGTGCTAACAAATTAGACACAAAAATATGTCTATCAACTAGTCATACCGACATGATAAGATGTCAGAACATATAATATTATCTAACAAAAGAAGTCTTGTAAGTGTATCAGTTGAAAGATACTGTCGTCATACCACTAGCCCTTCCAAGTCCACGTTATTTTTAGACATATGAGTTCTTCACATTAAATTATCAATTCAACAATCATAAATATATCTTATAATAATCCTAACATATTGATCAAAAAGACTAGAATGCATAGTTCAGATTAAGCACATTTCCACGTACTATGGTAATAGGATCATTTAGGAACATGACATGGTAAAATAAAATTAGATAACAGATAACCTGAGTATCTTAAAAAGACACTGCTCACGAGAGCAAGCAAATCCTTTATAATTAAATGGTACATAATTCATCTTCTTCTTTAGTTACCATTCGAACCAAGTAAATCACAAGTTGTTAAATTTATAATCAAAGTCTGACATGCCTGTTTTGTGCATTACAACCAAGATACTCTAAGATACCAACAAAGACCACCGATGGAAGAAACATTATATCAAAAACAATGGAGACATATGCATACCACTTTGTCCTACACCGACTGTACACGCTAGGCATAAAAATGCATCCTTGAGCATCGACTCCCCGACAATTCTATCATCTTACACAAAAATACGACAATTTGATATACTAATTAAGCTTCCATGTGAATTATGCAAAACAAATAACACCATATCGGTACCCAAGTCTGTCATTTTATTTATATATCCAGAAATGAAGGTTTATCCAAGCGGCATAACTCAACATAAAGCTGATAAATATAACTCCATATCATTACTATCAATCACAGTACATCTATAGCTCAAGATAGTCTAAAAATACCACAAATACCATCCCTTATGGTCCAACAATTCACTTAAGTTAAAAGGACTTCAAGTGACATTTACCTACGAACCACTTAGGCTTTCACATGGTAATTGTTAGAAAGGAATCAAAGACAAAACCAATTTTGCATGATAAGCATTTCTTTAAACAAAAGTTATTATTAACAAGCACAAAATAACAAAAAAAAAGTATACTAAGCACTACTTATCTAATCAGTACAACTAATAAAATGTCATATTTCATATTATTAACCAAGAGTATCCAGTAGAGCCATTAGAGCAACTCCTATAGTATGGAGGTAAAAACATCCATAACTTAAAGAGTATCTATATATACGTGGACCCTCAACAATCAGTGGAGTCAAAATTTACCGTGGGAAAAAATCAAAAAATCAATTCATCCAACCACTTATAATCTGGATATTTAAAAAAAAAAACATTCTACAAAAGGCTCATCCGACTGTTGAATAACCGGATGAAAGTCCACTTTAATTCTGTAAGAAAATATTATAATTAGCCACGCTTATAAATGTTACTAAGTAAAACATAAGTCGTTACTAATTATAACAAACCGTGACAATACATTAGGAACATAAGTTTCTGTTCCTAATTAAATCAATTTAAAAAGATATAAAACTCATTCGGTCACTTAGTCTCCTGATAGGGGAAAATAAGTAAAAATTTATTGTATTCCGTCATTGAGTGACCGGATGCGAAAAAAATATACATCCGAACACTTAATGTCCGGATGAGGTATTCGGTCATCCTATAACCGGATGGACTACTCCAAAGTGAACCCATCGAATTTAAGGGGTAGCATCTGGACTTCACAAAGATGTAGATGATAATTTCTCTTATAGTGATACTTTTAGGTCTATAAAATATTAACCATTACAAATATATGGATGATTTTTTTCTCCATAGGAGTCGCCCTTATAACACGAGACACAAAATGCACAACACATGCATTCGAGGTTAGACCAAAACCCCTCTACGTACTTCATTTTTTTTGTCAAAAATCTCAATATTGAAATTGTTATACATATAAGCAACAAAATTTAAACAACATCAAATCATGTATTATAAGCAATACATGTAACCACCGTGGTAGCCAATAAATATAGCAATACAACACCACTGTTATTAGTTCCCTAAGTATACCGATCAAACCAATATATGAGACAATCCGTTAATATTAAAAATCATAAATACAACAAGATAACTCGTATACTTATCTCAACCACAAGATTAGTTGATTCATCTGCTACACAGAATTGACAATAAGAAAATATCAATCTTATATATTATATATATTGTTAGTTAGATTTGTAGCTAATTCAAAATTTTAGTTGATTCATCTGCTACACAGAATTGACAATAAACAAATATGAATCTTATATTATATATATATATATATATATATATATATATATATTGTTAGTTATATTTGCATCTAATTCAAAAATTATTTAAGACTTACGCCATTTACCGATTCCATATATCCAATCACGATTTATTATCAATGACTCATCATTTTCAAGAGATAAGGAGATGTGATATCGTTCAAGTACCCTTCACATGAGGATAAATGCAAATTCTGAAACAACAGTTGAAATAGGAATTGCTAAAATATTTTCCGCCATTCTTGTAAGGTTTTGGTATCGTAGTTCTTGGCCTTTATAATAGTTCAAAATGTCAAATTGTTAAGATAGAGGGACTATCGAGTCACTTAAATATTGATCCAATCCTAACTTATTTGATTGTTGACCACCATTTTCTTGTGCCGTAACAAATTCCTGCATAAAAAAACGAACGACTAATTAACTACCAGAAGAACATGGACAGTGATAGAAATGTCCACGCATTCGAACTTATGAGTTAAGGTCCAAAGCAATCATTTGGCTTATAAATCGTAATAGAAATATCACATGCATAAATAGTTCCTTTATGGCTAGAATTCCCACCATTTAGAAAACCCGAATTATGAATTTAATTGGTTGTAGAACGGCCTCTTGACATTGGTTTTGTATAATACTCATTATAGAGTGTTGCCATATTTTTATAGATAATATCAACTTGATTCATCAGTTCATGCTCAGTAGGATACAACCTTCAGAAAGTGAACTCTACAAATGCAAACTTTAGTCGAGGGTCTAAAATTACTGCCATAACCAGTATCAGACTCAATATTTTCCAATACTTGGAAAACTTTTCTTGCATTTTTTTTCTATCATGTTTTTAATAAAGTCAATTTCACTAGTTCTATCTTGCTTTAATAAGACTATAATCTAACAAATCCCATCAAAGTATAAATTAGAAGTAGGATACTTGTTACCAGAAAATAGAGTTCTAAGGTAATAAAAGACCTTGAGAAGCTCTGTAACCACTTTGATTTGTGCCTATTCTTCCTCATTATGAGACTCTGCATAGTCAGGGTCCAACAACCTCAAATGAGTAAAAGCATTTTCATACGCAATATAAATTTCCAACATAAGATAAAGTAGAAATCCACCTAGTTTTAATATCTTGTCGAACATCCTTACTGGCATTCCTAAATCCTTCACATTATTCAAGAAATTTTGTTTTCTTATTTGGAATGATGCATGTCGTAATAAGTGAAAAAAATTAATTCACTTATCTTCTACTTTACTAATGAATATAACAGTAATAAGATTCATTCACACGAAGAGCGGGGACTTTTAGTTGTCAAATATCATAAGAGGTTTTTGTTTTACATTAATAATACTTAACAAAACAATTAAAAGTAATTAAGTTGCAAGCAATTAAGATAAATATGATCGAGGAATCCTTCTTCACTACTAAACAATCATCAAATTAGTATATTCATATATTCTTCATTAATCACATATTATCACCAAATGTAAAATAACAGGTACGCCTAGCTATCCCCGAAATTTCTTATATCATTGGGAAACTAGTATGCTTAGTCGACATATTTTATCAGTCTGATCCACCATGAAGTACGCTCTAAAGGTGTAACAAATTTGGTTTTCCACCTAAATTTTGTATCAATCAGTCGTAAACATTAATTATAGTAAAAACAAATGATAATCATGTGAAATATTAAAAATTGATTTATATACAAAATTGAGTCATGTATTAGAACTTAGAATTCATCTTCAATCACTTAGAAGTTTAAGTACTCATGAGATTAGAGAAAACCATGATATACATATGATAAAATTGAAAAGAAATAGCTACGGTGATGAAAAATCGTTTCAAAACCCTAGCTTTCTCCCTTTTGCGTTATTTTCCTCCAAAGACTTGATTCAAGATTAATTATCTCGAAAGTAGATTCATAATTATCTCTTAAATCGATATCCAAGTTGTAGAAGTGCCCATGCTAAAATCCCGGTCGAAATAGGATGTCAAACTTGCCAAAATAACACCAAAACCTTTCCAAACTCATGTACACAACACAACCCATGTCCTACATAGTTGACGGTCTTGTTCATGAACAGTAAAGTCTTGCCCATTTCTCATCTATGGCTTGTTAGTTTGTTGTAACTAACATTCGTATCCTTCTCGCTTAACTGTCAGTCTCACGGAACTGACAATGTATTCTTTCAATATACTTCTCTGATCTGTCAGTTCCGTGGTTCAGGGTTTAGCATAAGGTTTTCCCATCTTTCCCTCGTTCAGTATGGTGGCGGAAAAATATTTTTTTTATGGAATTCTTCTCCCTCCGACGTCATCTATCCGAGAAAAATAATTGTTTATGATTTTATTTTATTTTGATATCCCTCGGCTAGTCTGGTGGCCGTGAAACAACTTTTCTTACGTGATTTATTTCGCTGGCTACATATCCCTCGGACACAATTGTGATGGAGAGTATGTTATTCTTATGGTTTCTAAACTCGACCTCCTCAACTGCCATACTATTCTACATCGAATGGAGCAACAATTTCCCAATGACCACTACCAAAGCTCAACTCCATGACCTTCTCTAATAATGGTAGCAGCCCTCCAACGATCACTGAGAAAATTAACTACACCATTATATTTTGAAACTCAGATCCAAGCACAACCCGCGTCTTCAAACAACAAAAAAAAACCAATGATGCCCATTCAAACTCGAAAAGAAATCATCATCAACCACCGAAAGATGTTCCAGCACCAAGCTTGCAATATAAGCGACATCTTATCTGTCTCATCAACATCACTGCCAAAATCGAGTTCATTCCTTCACACAGTCTTCATAATCAATCTATCTCAATCAATGATCACGACCATCATCGATAATGGCAGCAGGGATTAATTCTTCACCGAGTTCTCTCGTCTATGAATTACTATCCAAGCTTGCTACCATACGTCCTTGTTTACTTAGCTTTTAGAAACCCTTATGTAGATGGTTGAATTTTGACAAAGACGAAAATTATAAATTTGTCTGTCCCGTATGAGAAATGTTGAACTTCCAAAAAAAAAATTGTCCCATATGAAAAGTATAGAGCCTGGATGTTTATGTCACGTTCGAACTGAGAATACATATTATATTAATATTTTTATGCATTCTACGCTGATCTTATAACCATTTCATAAGTATATGTATGTATACTATATTAGAGCTTCGTCCGACTGAAATTTCGATATTCTACGTATATATGCGACTTGAACATATGCCAATTGTAATAATTCCCTGGCTGAATTCCTTGGCTTCAAGTATCGATAGCCGTTAATGAGCCTTTCCTTCTAAGTAATGAAAACATCACATCATCAAAACTTTTCTGACTCGGCCTGGCTTCAGGTGCCTGCCATAGTCAACAAGGTTGAAACTTCCAGGGAAAAACTTTGAATTGGGAGGCATAAGTCCCCATTGTCGGGGCATTAGTTCCCTCTTGATACCCATGTACAAGGTGTCGTTTTAGCCTTCCCTAACCAGGATCGCTCTTACACCTGTAACGTTTGTGATCGGCCTCCTCAACTATGTATCTATCGAAAGGCAGGGCGGTACATCCCCCAAGGGAGTGGTTACGCCCGGTATGTCGCCCCCCTTATTCCCTGCAACTTGACCAAAATCCAAAATTTACACAAAAGAAAGGTGCGGCAAGCCTCTCTTGCCTTTAAGAGCATAACGCCAAGCCTCTCTCCCCCCCAAAAAACATGGAGCCAACCTCCCTAGCATCCTTGCTTATCATAGCGCCAATCCTTGCTTGGTCAAGAGCATGGCGCCAATCCTTGCTTAGTATGAGCAATATGGCGCCAATCCTTGCTTAGTCGAGAGCATGGCACCAATAATTATTGTTTGGTACTCTCGAGTACGCACCAATCCTTGTTTGGTCCTTGCGAGATAATCCCCAACTTTTCCTTGGTCCTCTAGCACGCCCCAATCATTATTTGGTCCTTGACAGTTTGACGCCAATCCTTGCTTGGTCCTCGAGAGCTTGGCACTAACCCTCGCTTGATCCTCGAGCATGTGCCAACTGTTTAGTCCTCGAGAAGCATGGTGCCAATCCCTTTCTCAGTCCTCAAAAAGAATGGTGCCAAACCTTGCTTAGTCCTTGGGAAGCATAGAATCAATCCAACTGCTTGGTCCTCGAGAGCATGACGCCAATCTTTGTTTTATCCTCGAGATCTCGACACCAATCCCTTGCTTAGTCATCGAGAGCATGACACCATTCAAGCAGCGTCCTCAAGCGTCCCTTGCATGACCAGTCATTTGGTGCTTCTCGAGCACTCCTTGCAACGCCTTTGATTTTTTTTTGCATAATCTTGATTTAAAACACTTCCAAGCTTATGTTATTCCCAAATCTATTCACTTTCGGGCTTCCATTTCCAAGATCATGCTATTTACAAATCTTCACACTTTTAAGCTTGCGCACTTCAAAGCTAAGACTTACTAACTTTACTAAATTTAACATTAGTAGTTAGTTTACTAAATAACTAATCGAAATAGTCATTCATGTGACATAACCATCAAATCTATGAGACATCAAACATGTCATGGGGGGATACTCATTAGGGTATTGGTTTAGCGATCTATATCATGTGAGGTATATGAACACCCATGATGAAAATGAGTTAAGTGGAACGTTAATAAATGAAAATTAATGAGTTTTACGGTTCCTATAATTTTCCTAGCAATAATGGGTGTTGCGGTTCAAGAATTTTTCCTGCAATAATGGGCATGTTCTTACGATATCAAGAGTTCATAACTATAAATACATCACTTCATCCATTTCCAAGGAAAACATAAGTGAAACAACAAGTTTATCGAAGTTCATCAGACTATCATAAACAACTTCATCTCATTTACTTGAACTCTGCTACATAGACTTGAGTTCTTTAACTAGAACTCACCAAGCTATGATATCATCCTTTTCTACTTCCCTCTCTAAGATCAACCCTTCTTCTCCTCTATGACCGAAGCAAGGCTTGAACGACAATTTTTATGGTTTATGCTAGCCTTGTACGATTTTGATCTCTCGTATTCTTTACAATTTTGCCCTTTCACCATTTTTATTTGTTTTTCCATTAAAACATTTTGGTGACCTCAGTGGGAGATCAATATCTCGGTTACAAAAAAATTATTTGTTTCAAAAAATGGTTGAACTTAGGTTGGGTTCAGAAACGTCAAATCATCAATTTGGTCATACCAATATTAATATTAATGGTATTACGCCTGGTACCACTACGATCACTCCTGGATCCAACCTCCCCAACTTCTGATTGTCAGATGAAATTTATAGAGGTATTGACTCATGATTGCACCATTAGATTATCTCATGTCTGATAGCGGATCCAAGTGAGCTACACTTGGGGACTAAAGACTCTTTTACTTTTGAATATTTGACACAGTCACTTTTGAATTTGAAGATAAATCTCATGCTTGCTTTTTTCCCTCTGTCATAATCTCTGTTGGCCATGGTATCTTCATCAACTATTCATTCTCTTTCTTCAACTAAGGTCTCAATTCAAAAATATAGTTCTAGTGGGTCAGGATGCTCCAAGCACAAGAGATTCATATCGGGACATGAATAAATGGAGATATTAGAATATAAACTCATCCCAAAGCTCCCACGAAAGACAAGAAGATGCCAGAGTCTTCAACAAGATGTTCTTACAACTCCTACAAATGGATGTTGCACACTCCAGTCACTAAATAAGCAAAAACGTACAAATGGATGAGGAATGGGGCAACGCATCCTAGAAAAGAAATGTTCGTCTATGTCTTCAATTCAACGTGTCAAAAGGGCCCGGTGTTTCGAGTTATTGTTTATAAGATATGACCATTGTGGTGAAGGGTATGAAGTCTGAAAATTCTAGGGTTTCTCCTGATAACAATTTCGTTCAACCACTGAAATCAGACATTTAATTAAGTTTTTCAGCCTATGGAGTGAACAATGCGCAAACAGAAATTTACAGACGAGATTTCCTATCTCAGTGACTCTTCGGCGGTGTGATTCTCCATCCCCGACTGCAGGACTTCGGCGGTGTGATTCTCCATCCCCATCTCCGGGACTCTGGCGTCGTGATTCTCCATCCCTAACTTTGGGACTTCAGCGTCATGATGCGACCCCAGCTTTGGGACTCCAATGTCGTGATTCCATGACCCTAGCTATTTATCTAGCTCTGGGATTCTCCAGCGCTAGCTCCAGCCAGCCCCATAATTTTTCAGGAGTTAGGACTTTTTCACGAAGCTATAATGTTTCATCTAGCATCCTCACATACCTAATGATAAGTGCATAATTTACATGTTTTGATTATCATTTTCATACAATTATTTGTTAGATTTCGTGTGAATTACTTTGTATTGTTATTACTTTTGTATATTATGTCTTTTGTAGGTTACATCTCTTAAATAAGTGAAAATTGAGTGTTTTAAAGGAAGAATCGGCAAAGACCCAGTGTATCTCTATCAAATACAAGATCTACTCATTGTCGAAGAAAACGAGAAAACGAAGGCAACGACAAAAGAATGAGGTCGTTCTGACTTTGTATGAGAAAGTTATAATCAAAACAAGAACATAAGGCTAAATGGTCATTTCAAGGACAACTACTATTGGCAATCTATCGTAGGCTAAGGGGCAGATGAGATTCAAATGTTAAAGGCACATGCTCATTTTCTCAGGGCTGCCATATTTCTTAATACTTATAAGAGCGCCATCAGGATGGTAAGGGGCGCCACCTTCTTCTTCCTTTTACAACAACAAAATTAGGTTAGTGTTTTCCGGCTAGTTTTGAGGGGTTGCTAATGGTGATGTTGTTTGTGGTAGAGACGCCATTAAAGGCAGTTATTAATAAAACTAAATAATATAGAAAAACCTAGGTTTCATATTTCACCAAATTAAATATATAAAATCTTCTAAAAAATATAATATTATAATTTAGGACAATATCGAAATCAATCTCATATCTCAAAATATATTACGATTAAAATGATAATTATAACCTTTATTATATATTAAAATGATATAATTTTTTTTTTTATTAAAGATCAATAGTCAAAAATTACTTAAAATCACTAAAGAACAAAGCTTAATATGCACAGAAGTTAATAAAACAATTAAATCTAAAAAAAGTATTAAAAAATACCTGAATCATTCGTGCAACCCACGCTTAGAAAACAGAAATGACCATTAGATGTACCGAATTTATAGCAAATGTGAACACGTCATAGTCAGTACGTGTTTTCTCTTAACCATGATGTAGTCCTAAAGCTTCCAGCACATAGAATCATATGATATCTTTCCATACCCACTACCGAGTGCCTACATCCATGTTCTCCTCCATGACTATCAAACCATACGGCTACCACTTGGATTTCTATGGTGCAACAATCGATTTATTAAGGTGCTTGCATATCCGTACAAAACATGACTTGGTTGTATTTCCTCAGCCCACTATTTTGGGTGTCGCGTAATGACTTTCTTAATTTACGTTTGGCTCGGACCACTAACCCATACTACGTGAAATAGAGATCGATTATTTGAACTTTGACTTCTATAGCTGAGAAAATAAATGGAGTTAGCTTCTGATTTTGTCATTTATTTTCCGGGCAAAATAACATCTTTTTCTGACCACCGAGCTTTATTCATTAAGTTTTACAAACCAAATAAAAACATCAAATTTATATAAATAAAGAACTAGATAAATATAAATTAAGATATAAAGATGATGTGTTTAAATACTCATCAGTTATGATCGATGGGGTAGTCTGAGAGGTGAAGGCTCGAAGGTGTGGCAGAAGGTGTGGCAGAGTTGATGATTAGGGAAGAAGAAGTTATGTTTTTGCCGTTGATTAATAGATTATCACGTCAACATGATTGACCGTGATACTGCTGATGAGTTTTGAATTTTTCTGTGATGCTGATATGAGTTTCTATTAGGTATCCCATACCAACGGTTGCTGTGTATGTGATCATGATGATCACAACGATGATTCAATGAGTATATATTGGAGGAGATGTTGTCGGAAGATGGTTGACGGAGTAAGAAGAGGCTTTAAACAGGAAAGAGAATAGGGAGAAGTGTTCGATATTGCAGTGAGATGGTGGTAGTGATGGTTTGAGAAAAGTTGCTGCTAGTGATGGTGTTGTTGAGTTAGAAGTGGATCTGTGATGATGACAGAGATCGAGAGAGTGTTTTTGATAGAATGGTTGGTTGATGTGCTCGACTCTGATGGCATTCGTTGCAGTGAGAATTGATGGAGGTGTTTCTATGGATGTTGATGGTTTGAAAGTGGAAAACTCGAGTCTGAATGGCTATTAATAGTTGTTGCTCGAGTTTGATGGTGGCTAAAGTTAGAACTTTTGGATATCAAGGAAGGTTCGAGTTTAGCTAAGATAGGATGGTCGAGTTTGAGAGTAAGCAGGACACTTAGCTTTGTTTTGACAGAAAATAGGGAAACTGAGTCTTGAAACTCAGAAGAAAAATAATTTATCGATGGCCTGGCCATCGAGAGAAACTGAAGAGGAAAAAGAAAAATTCACGAAGAATAAGTTTTCTTGATGAGAAAACTATCGAGAAACTGTAGCATGAAATCACCACGGAAAAAATAAGGATAGAGTTATGCCTGTCAGTTTTCTAAAATTGACAGGCCAAATAAAGTTTAAAGTTAATTTTGGGATAAGTTTCTCAAAGCTGACACGGCCCATTGGCTGAGTTATGTTTATATTAGGACTTTACTCACGTTTTTGGCTAACTTTAAGAGTCTTGGCAACCTATTTCGACCGGGATTCGATCACGTATACTTTCACTTTTGGGATAATTATTTAAGGGACAATTTCACTTCTATTTGGAGGGGATCTATTTATATCATATCTTTTGGAGAAGAGAAGAACAAAGAGTTTTGGAGTTAGAGATTTTCTACAACGTAAGGTTTGCTTTACTTTTCTATCTTATTATTTTCCATGGATTTTAAGAAATCCATTATGAACTAATTCTCTTATATTGGTCAAGGATGTAACATAAAGTCAAGAACATGTTATTCAATTAATGCATTAATTTCATTATTCACTCTCTTGCATATCGTTCAAGTTTTATGCATAGTAATTATTTAATTGTGTTCTTATAATATGATTAGTTATTATGCATGTCTAAGTCGTAAATTAAATATCTTAATAACTTCTCTATGGCTAATTAGGAGTCTTAGGTAATTTTATCGCGAATTTAATATCTTAAAAACTTCTCTATAGCGAATTAAAGTGTCCTTCTATGTCTCTGCTACAATATACTAAAAGGCACGCCAATTGGATACACAATCTAAGAGATATAACTCTTATACCGAAGAAAATCAAGTCACCAAATTTACACGGGATTACTAATTACAAATGAGCATGCATGTTTGACTGATCTAGTAAACTCCAAATTGGGTGATCCTTTTTGCATATGATAGCTTAGTCTCTTAGCTTCAAAATTTGGGGTCAAACATCAAAATTTAATATCATAATGAAATTTCTACGCCTGCTAGAGTGAATGTTGTGCAAGCATAAATTTCCAGAAGGGATTTAAGGGTTACTAATGGGGGCTTCACCATCTATTCATGAGGTCTCCACCTCCAACTCATGGGGACTTCACCATCGATTCACTAGGTTTCCACCTCCAACTCATAAGGATTTCACCATCTATTTATGAGGGATCTCCACCTCCAACTCATAGGGACTTCACCATCTATTCATGAGGTCTCTACCTTTAACTCATGAGGCCTTCCCCACCTTCATCTCGTGAAAGCCTCACCTCCAACTTATAAGGCCTTCACTTCCTCCTCTGAGCATCACTCCCTCTTAGAGACCTCACTTACCAAGGAATCCCACGATGCTAACATTTCTCTCCGTGCCTACAATTCCAAGCTGGACTTTTCTCACAATCCTAGGCTGGAGGCGTCTCACCATACCAGGATGGTGGAGTCTCAACCCCAAAGCTAGTACCATCTTTATCTGACACCATCTTCGTACCTCCATCCAAAATACCATCGTCCTGGGATTTTAACACTGACTCCATTCATCACTGTCTCTGCCATTCTCAATTTCTCGTTATTTATTCATTCGACTTTTAGAATACTACCATCTGAAGAAGTATTAATGACTGCATCAGGAAAAACATGTTCATGACTCTGAATTTGGAAGTGGAATTCATGACTCTCTTGGTCTCCAACGACTCCTCTTCCCTTGTTGGAAAATTCATTCATTCACCCAACCATGATCATAACATAAAATGCAAGTTCAATAGGTTAACACGCTCCAAGCATGAGAATTCAAGTAAAAGCAGTAAAATTAAGATTATGAATTAATTAATGATGTTAGGATTCATCACTAGATATTCATGATAGGATCAAGTGGAACAAAGATATAACAAGGCGTTTTTCACGACAACCTCGTTAGGAACATTTTACATCAAGCTGTACAAATCAAAAACTACGGATAACTGTTGAAGAATTAAGAGGTGAATTATATACCAAAACGTTTGTATATGTGTCTATTACAATATATTAAAAGGCCACGTCAATCGGATAAACGAGATATGAGATATGGCCGACATACACAGACGTACGCAAGCTGAAAATTGTCTAATTTTTGTCTGAAATTTTCCTGGAACATAATGTTCACCCCGTTTGACCGATTAAACAAGCTCCAAACTCAAATTTTATCCCCGTAGAAGATAGTTGGTCTTTCTACGCTTCTAAATTGGAATTAACCATTGAAAATGGACATCATATGAAGAATCTACAACGTTTTTTACTGAAGCGTCTCACGTCTGAAATTATCTGACGACGCCACGACGATATTTACTAAAACTTTCATTAATTCATATATGATTCCATTCATCCGGCCATTCAAGAAGCATAAGGGTGTAAATATGGATTCCTAACGAAAAAGAGATTTATTCAGAGAACTTTGGCTCTTGCCCGATATGAGCTTATCCATCGCAAATAATTCAAGCATCATGAATGCTATCAAGTCTTGAAAGACAATTTCTTGTATTTCAACCTAAATTAACTATTTAAGTGTAATGTTATGATCTATGTTAGGTCTTTTCTTTCATTGTAATGATATAAAATATGGTATGCATTTTTCTTTTACCAAACAATTCCCAAAAGAATTTGTCATGGTCCATAAAAAACACCATGACGACTTCAGTGTTGAATCCGTATTAATCAAAAAGAGTAGTCATGTTCGATAAGCACAAACTATGATGATTCTAATGGATTTTGAGGCAAATAATTTTGGGGATTATGCTTACATAACCCTACTTTAGTGGCTGATTTAATCTTATGCCTTTTTTTTTCAAAATTACAAAACTATCTCATTCGTTAAATTATCATCCAAGATTCTGTTAAGTGTTTTTCCATGTGGATAGTTGCTGAGTATGTTTATCAGTAGTGTTTTATAGAAATCAAAATTAACTATCTTTTCCTATTTTACCCTTTCTAACCCTTTCACATAAACTTCCCTACATGCGAAATAAAGGAAAAAAAATAAAGAAGAAAAAAAGTGTTAAAAGTGTTATATTTGGTATCCGATAAATATCTAAAAATAGTATCTAATATTTTAAAAAAAAATAAAGGTTATATTTGGACTTGTTAAAAACTGTTAAGTCAAACAATTGACTTGACAAAAAAAAAAAAATTTAATAATAAATTAATCGCCCAAAACACCCTTTAATCAAATGGTCCTGAAGAAAGATCGTAAATGAACCTAAATAGTCATTCAATTTCCGATTTCTATTTTCATCATCATCATTACCATAGCGATTTTCAAATCAAAGCAGTAGATGTAAAATTTGTGTACCCTAGTTTTTGATACATGACAAAACCTAATAAACGAGTTTAATTTTCATATTTGTAGAGAGTGATTTCGTTAAAAAAAAAAACAGAAATTTAAGTTGACTGATGGAAGTAATATGAACATTTTCAGTTGTAGTATAGATAAGTTGAAGGTACCTTAAATGCTTTAACTGAAAAGGGGTGGATGGAATTTCTAGCCTCTTATAATAACCAAGAGAAAATATTACTTGTGAACTACTTGTACACGATATATCATATGCATAATTTTTCATTTCACTTGTGTTCCAATCATGCCTTCATGATTTCCAACGAGATCTGAATATTCATGACTGCATTTTTATAAGTATGTGATGTTATGAATTTGTGCTGAGACTCTGAATATTCATAATTTGTATGAATTTGTATTTTGCAGTGGAGGAGGAAGAATACGAAAATGGTGGGAAGGTGTAAAAGGGATGGTAATTAAGTGTGATTGATATCAATGGAATTGATTGTAAAAGACTTGATTCTTTTGAAAATTATGTTGGTGCTGGGTTTAACAATCTGCAAGACTTTAACTATCCTTTCATGGGTTTAGTGAAAGGAGATGAAACTGAATATGCAGTCAAGATGTTTGATGAAATGTCGCTGCATAGCTTGGTTCCTGATTGATTCAGACATATTCTATAATGATTAAATTGTTACCGCAAGAAAAATGAAGCTGAAAAGGCTAAAAGGATTTGGTGAGAAATGGGTTTCATCCATTTTGTAACAATGACGATTTATTAATTCGTTCGGCTGGAAGTTAAAGAGAATGCTTAAGGTTTTGAATTCTCCATTAGAGATTGAAAGCAACGACCAGAAGAAGAGATGATGACAGGATTTTATTTAGGGGTAAATTTATAAAATTAATAGTATTATTTTTTAGTAATAAATAAATATAATAAAATAAAAATCGTTTAAAAAGAGACTTAGACGGTTAACTATCCGTCCAAATTAGGGTTGTACATGGTAACGGTTTCCGTTAAAACCGGCCGAAACCGAACCGACTAGGGCGAAACCAAACCGAACCGAATGTTAATGGAACGGTTTTGGAAAAAAACTTAAAAACTGATAGTCACGGTTTCGGTTTTGGTTTGACCAAAAACCGAACCGTTATGCCAAAACCGAATAATATAGACCGTTGATATAGTTTTTATTATACTTGATAGATTAAATCAGGACCCTCCAATCACCCTGATATATATACACATAACCTAAACCTAAATCACATTTTCCTTTCTTCTTCACTTCGACAGACATCAGTCTCCGCCTCTCCGGCCCTCCGCTGCCTCCAGCCTCCCACCTTCTTCTTCTTCTTCTTCTTCTCCATTACAACCATCATGTTCAGAGTTAGATAAGTGCTCTGTTGATTGCTGTTGCTCTTGTTTTTTACTGGTTGTTGTATTTTGTTACTAATCTTCTCGTTCGTCTTGAACAAATGAGTCAACGTGTTGAGAAATTGAAGAATCAAGATTGATTTGATTGATTTCTCTTGTGAGGTTGAGGAGGAGGAGATCTTCATCGAAAGAAGAAAGAGTTAACGGATCTATGAAAAGATAAGCGAATTTTCTGGTGCTCAATTTTTTTTTTGGTTGTTTTATGTATTTGGGGGATTTTTAGTGTTATGAAATGGATCTATTTTTATGGACTTTAGTTTTGTAGATGATATTATTCTGATTTTGCTACATCATTGGTCACGGATGAAGTGATCTTTGATTTCTGGATCTAGTTTGCAGGATAAATTGGTAGGTGAAATACATCACTAGTTATGATAGTCTTGCTTTAGCTTGTTAAATTCTATTGTTTAAGGTAAAAGAAGTAGGACTGCCATTGATAAGTAGAGATATATTTGTATAAGTGATACATTGGTACATCAGTCATATCCAGTCCTCATGAAAACCAAGTTGCTTCAAAATGTCCAACATAAATCACTCTTCAAGTCTGTCAAATGCCTAGCATATACGAGTATGGGTGAAAAAATATTGCACCACATGATATGAACCACCAACAACAGGCCAACATTGTTGATAGAAAGCTACTTGTAAACCATCATTTCCTGGTTATGCCCATGGTCTTATCTAAAATACAATCTCCTTAATTTATCTATAGTATTTCTTGTTCTGTTGGAACTTGAAGTAATTTCTCATTTTCTGAAGCACTAATACTGTCATACAGCTCTAAAATTGAGATAAAAGTTCATGATTTAAAGTTCCTGAATATGATGGGGTTTGGTTGCATAGCTTCAATTTCTGATCCAGATTCATGTCACAAACCCAAGTTCATCTTTGATTGCTGAAATTTGGTTTATCTTGTTATAATTGTCATTAGCATGAAAGTAAAATGTGTATCTATCTGCTTCATTTATAAGGGTTCCAGCGTTTTGCATATTAAAGTCTTCTGTATATGTAACCAAATTTATAAACCGTGAGTTAAGTTCCTACCAGGCTACCGTTATTAGATTTGTTTTTCTTTCATTCAAGCATATTTATGTCTGATTGAATGCCAGGCCCAGAGTTAGATGACAACATCAACAGGAAGCAAAGAAGCAACAATAAAAGATGACAACAACAACAACAAGTCAGCAACAACAAGTCAGTAACAGCAACAACAACAACAATTCAACAACAACAACAACATCAAGTCAACAACAACAAGTCAACAATAACAACAACAATTCAACAATAGCAAGTCAGCAACATCAACAACCAACAGGTCATGACAAGAGAGAAAGTGTCTGTTGGTGGATCCAATTGCTTAAGTTAAAATAGATTGTGTGCAAAGAATTGTGGATTTTTTGAATGTGTTCTGTAACTCTGTTTGTGTTCCAAGTATGCAGGAATTTTATGTTGTTTCAATTGCTTAAATGTCTGCAGGAATTTTATGAAGAATGAATGTAAAAATGTATGTTTTTTTGTTTTTTTCTGAAATTTGTACTGTCAGTTTCATGAAAATGACACAACCAGTCGGTTAATCGAAACCGGTTGGAAAAAAACAAAACCGGATGAAACCGAACTGACGGTTAATGGTTCGGTTTTGGTAAGTTTTTTGGAAAACCGTCTCTACCGGTTTCGGTTTTGGTTTGGTCAGAAACCGAACCGAAACCGGCCATGAACAACTCTAGTCCAGATACCAACCCTTAATATTTTAAATGTTCGGTACCATTTCTAGGTGTTGGATGTTTGCCAGATACCAATAATTAAATAACCCATTTTATTATTAGAGTTTGGATACTGTTTTTATTTTATTTTTTACTTTTTTTGTTAAGATTTGAGTACCTATACTTATGAATGTGAGTGTATAACTGAATTCAATAAAAACCCATCAATGATTTGACATACTTCTTCCGTCCGGGAATAGGTGATCTATTTATCTTTAAAAATTTTATTCATTATTAGATGACCTATATCATTAAAAAATGAGATATTTCGAAAACTACTCTTTTAATTGATTATTTTTAGTATAAGAAATATGTATAATTTGATAGTCATGTTTATATTCGTTACATAAGTGTTTTTCAATGGTATAAGATTTACGAAAATCCGTTATATATTTTGAGAGATAAATCAAATCTAAATTTTACTAATTATTATCCATAAGGATATAATTGTAAAAAATATTTAAAAATACTCATCTTTCTTCCTTATCTTAAGAATTGTGCAAACTTAAAACTAGGTCACGTATTTCCGGAAGAAGGAAGTATTAGTTAAGTTTTATATGAAAGTGGTAATTTTAATGGAGGATTTTGATGTTCACCAAAGGATGCAATTGGTAATCTAGCAATGCTGTTGGAACAAAATAATCTGAATGCGCACATCATTATGAAGTGAGTTAGTTGCTATTTTGGTAGACCATATTCAATTAGGAAATATTTTCGTTTTTGGAAGTACACGTCAGGTTTTGGAAACTGCTTTTGGGTTAGACAATTTAGTGATGACCAAACATAGGCTCAAAGAAGTGGAAACAAGTTGAGGACGAAGGAATCATGGAAGATACAACCATAGGTATTGGTGGTCATGTGTTTGGGATACTCAAAAGCTAACTACCAGCCTTGTTCTTGATGGTGGTGATAACAATGGTGTAGTAGTTTGTGAGATACTAAGATATATATAGGCAGAGTTGTAAAGTGAATATGAATGGCATCCCACTTCATTCGTATCATTGCAAAGAAAAAGCGTGTTATTGAAATTAAATCTAGTACTGGAGCTTTCTCTTTGAAAATTAAATTTATGGGCATCCAACTCAAAATTAATTGACAATAAATGGAGTGGTCCTTTTATATTATATTTTAAGTTTATTATGGGGATATTAGCAATATGAGACTATTATCCTTCACACGCTCCCTCACGTATAGGGCACACTCTGTGGGTCTCACTATACAGGTAGCCGTTGGAATTACCCTCGTAAGGGTCTGGCTCTGATACCAAGTTAAAATCTACGGACATCCAACTCAAAACCAATTGAAAATGAATGAAGTGGTCCTTCCATATTATATTTTAAATTTATTATAGAGATATTAGCAATGTGAGACTATTATGCTTCCTATATTACATATGATTGCTAGATGAAACTTTTCCAACTTTTCATTAAAATCCTTACATTGTTCAGAAAAGAGAAGTAATAACGGAGTTATAAAGGCAAATCTTCATCAGTCTTTTGACAAATTGAATTGGTTATATACACTTGCAGTGCATTTAAATCCATATATATGCTTTCCATTTTATTTTATTACTTGGTAAGATTTATTTTCAATGAGCTTTGTTTTGGATAATCTAATACACTTAGAAAAAACATGGTTCCATATAGTTGGGTATGGGTAACCTGGTTAATTTGGAGTTGGGGAAAATTGTAGTTAAATCAGTACTTTCGTAGAGAGGAAAAGGTTGTCATGTGGCAAATAACAGCTAGTTGGTATTGTTTTTAAAAACTGGATGGAAAAGAAAAAGATGGGATAGATTTGTAATATTTGAAAAAAAAATGGAATGAATTTGTAATAGGAGTCTTAAAATAAGGGTATATCAATAAGATTCCCAATAATTTGCTATTAGAGTCGTCATGGTTTATAAATAAGACCTCGACGATCCTAGTTAAAAGTCGTTACGGTAATATTTTCGACCATAAAGACTATCTCGTAGCCTGATAAAATTACATGAAAAATTGTCACGGTACAAAATAGAACCATGCCGACTTTAAAGAGTCTTCATACTTCTAAGCTCCTGAACGTGAAGACTATTATCCTATAACTTTGCATTTTTATGATGATTCGACGAATTTAAAGCTATTTAACGGTTGGTACCCAGTAAATGACCAACAAAAATTGATTTGGTACCCAGCATTTTGAAAATTAAGGGATGGTATCTAGACCCGTCATTGACTCTCAGGTCAACATGTTGACTAAAGAAACTAGTAACTTCTGTAACTGAACTTCGACTATTAACTTATTAGCCTTAAAAATGGTAACAATGACTAAGACTATCCTAACGTCCAGTTAGGGATCATGTTTTCATTTGTACGTGTCAGTTGTCACACAAATAAACAACCACAATTATTCTAATCTAACCATCAAAACTCTATTTATTTTATATATTCTAAATCAGTTGTTATCGTCGGAAAATTAGACTAAGGAAATTGTGTTAGGGTTTGTAGACATGAGTAGGGGATTCATATGATTTCGGTCAGATTTATCTATTTTAATCTTAGGGTTTCGCTAGCTCTACTAGTGTTTATGTTGGGTATCATTATTTTTGGGATTCAAAGAAAAAATCAAGACAATTTTAAGGCCAATTGAGAAGCAAAATTTTAAGCAGATTGTACTTTTATCTTCAATGTTTTACTATAATGTAAGCGGGGATCCTTATATTATAGTTGTAGATTCTTTGCCTTCCCCTTCGACATCATTACCATTTTTTCTATTTAAGTTCTTGATTTTTTTTGTTTTTTTTTTTTTTTATTCAGGTGAATGAGATCTGGATGTATGCAGAAGATCAGAAGAGATTAGGGGTTTTCTGATTTGGAATGTGTGGGCACTGCAGTTTTTAATTAGGGTTTGGGTTTCTTATCAATCTTGTTAAAGTGTCCTTCTGGAGAGAAAAAATCCCTAATAATCTAATGGTAATTTTTTGGATAGGTCCCATTGTATTAAAGAATAAAAGAGCTACAAAATAGGGTTACAAAGAATTTGAAGCGCAAAGGCTCCGATAAGAATAGCAACTATAGCTAATACATTTTGATTGGCTCCTCAGAGGCTTGAGGAAGCACCTTCTAAATTAAATTTTTAGCCTCCCTACTGGTGTCCCTTTCTTCTTCTTTTTTCTCTTCAATATTGACGGCTGGCTAGCCTCATCCTTATTTTCCACTTCAGGCTTCTTTGCCTTTGCGGCTTCCTTTACGTACTTAGCAACGTCTGCTGCCATCTTTTCTTCTAGCTTCGCTTTTTTTGCTTCCTTTCTTAGCCTCTTTCTCTCATCTTCCTTATCCGCTTCTTCTGCCCAATTAATTCTCCTTGTTGTTGCCATTTCGTCTTCCTCTTCCCCTTCCCCTTCATTAGAGAGGTAAGTGTCCTCTTCTTCTTGTTGTAGCATAGCAAAATAGGGTGTTGATTCTCCTTCCTGTTGGGTAAGAATAGCACATGGGGTGACTTCCTCTTCTTCTTCTAGTTGGGCCAGCGTATCAAAGGTATCTTCACGTGTTAGAATGACATTGGTGGCAGCAATGTTGACATCCTTGGATGTATCCAGAGCAACCAATCTTGCCGAAACATCTTACAACTTGAGTATGCGTGCTTGAACATCCTTTTCAGCAATGGCCAAATCGAAATCCTGCTGCAAAGTTGTGAGATTCGACAACACAACTTCACTTGTGTTGTTGGCTGTTGAGATGTCCCTTTCGGTACTCTTTAGACCCATGTGCTTGCTCGTACTAGCATTGTTATCCCTTGACTTCCTCTTGGAAGTGTCCAAGTCAGTCCTAACATTGGACATTGCATTCTTCTCATCCAGCCGTTGGCTTGTGCTGTCTCTATCTTTGGTTGGTGTGCTGTCCCTTTCGCCCATGTGAGTAGCATCACAAGTATTGCTAGTCCGTGACTCCTTCATGGAAATTTCCCTATCAAAGCTGTTCACCTTAGAGTGTACTTTCCCCCTCGGATTACCTTCAAAAATAGTGTTGTCCCGTTCTTGACTAGCTGTGCAGGCTTTGTTAGCAGCAACAGTACGTGAAATTTCTGCTGGCCCTTGTGAGCTGTCGTGCTCATTGACCAAAGTCCCATCAGCACTGTTCATCGTCTTTCTCACCTTGCATTCAGCCAAGGAATGCCCTATAATCTTGCAATTTTTGCAGAACTTCGGTGCAAAATGATGGTGAGATTACCACAAATTAAGTTTGAAAAATGATGGTGAAAATGGGTTTTTATGGTTAGACTAATAGTGGTGTTGGTGATAAATAATGGTTGTGTTGACTGGTTTAGAGATGTTGATTAGGTTTTTGATACCAGAGGTGTTAGATTGAAGAAAGAAGTTCAGGGAGATTCAAAGTTTTCATCTTGATAATCATAGAAACGGTATTACGATTCCACTATTAATTGTGCAAATGATTTTGATGAATCAAAAGTGATGGTGATGGTCTCAATCAAATTAATGGTAAAAGATTGACGATGAACAAATGATATGTTTTGATGATATAATCTCTTTTTAGCCATTCGATCAATTGATTTACAACCGGATGAATTAGTTTTTTTCCCCGAAGCATCAGGATGAATTAGCTGTAATGGGTCAAATTTTTTTTTCCAACTCACGTGCTAACAGTTAGTTAACGCCGTTGAATAACTGAAATTTATTTATAATTTTAATTATATTGCTAACGGTCAGTCAAATAAACGGTTTGACTTGACAATCAATAACATATCAAGGTACCATCCTTTAATTTTTGAAATATTGGGTACTAACCCAATGTGTTGGTCATTTGTTGGGTACCAAACGTAAAATAGCCCCGAATTTAACCAACAAAGGGACCATTCATATACTATTAGTAGTTTACCTGAGTATTTTAAGCATTGGGTTTTTGATTTGTACCCTCATTTACGATTTCATATATTAATCGATCAACACAATATATCCATTCCATTTGAGAATTTAAATTAATACTACTATCAACACAATCATCTTTGCTATTTGAAGCATCCCCCACATCAATTTAAGAACTAGAATCACCCGTTTATATAAATCCTAGTTTTTCACCCCCAATTATGTATTTTTTACTTTAAAAATAAAAGATTCTCTTAATTTTAATCCTAATTATGTAATCTATATGTTTTATTTATCTAATGTAATCTAACTTAATTAACAAAACTAGTCAAACTAATTAATTAAAGGTATTTTTGTCATGAATTTTTTTTTGGTTAAGAGGTTTTTTGAATTTACTCTTAAGCGACCTTATTTCGTCTTATTTGATAGCCCATTAGGGTGTCTAGATGCCATTTAAAAAGTTATTTTTTTGACTTATGAAAGTAAAAAGGTCAGAAGTTAATTTGGGTACGTAATTTTAGAATGACTTTTAGAAGTAAAAAAGTTAACTTTATATGAAGCAAAAACATTCTCTTCTGACTTCTACTTATGGAGAAGCATAGCTTCTGCTTCTGGTATCCAAACACCTATCTTACTAACCTATCTTACTAACATAAAAGAAATACTTATTTTTGGTTGAGCTAATCCTGATATTACAAAAATAACCTCCAACATCCTTAATACCACTATATATGTTCAAAGACAAAATTATATATTAAACATATCTTTATTTATTTATAAAAATATCATTGTTTTAAAAATAAATTAGAAAATCTTAAATCTTTATATCTTTTAAAGTACAAATAAGATTTTTTTAGAATAGTTTAGATTACTTAATAGTTTAGAATATTTGCATCAAGCTGCTGGATTTACCTAAGCCCAAGCCAGGGATATTCTATTAAAGATAAGTTAGAGGCGCTACTGAAGGAGAATAATCTGGAACCGGCTATCCTACCGTCCACTCTCGGTAAAACGCTAAGGTGAACTCTGACTCACCAAGTATTTGCTATAGGTTCGAACTCCTTTCTTTTAGAATGAAATGATTGAGCGAAGGAGATGCTCCATCTGTCCAACTAGAAAGATCATCATCACAAAGTTCATCAAAGTAAACTACTAAGAATATGAAAATTCCAGTAGGCATTCCTTCAATCGTGCAAGTGGTAAATAGATTTACAACCTAGTCCGTAAACTTCTTTTCAAGGGGGCCACCAACAGCAGTTGAGCAGGAAGAGAATCAAGAAATGTCGTTTGTAAAATTTATATATTTAGAAAGCTCTTTAAATTATCTACGTAATAAATACAAACATGAATATTAATTTTTTATATTTTTTTCATTTTTTTTAAATTTTATGTTGTTAGCCTAATATCCACGTTGTCTTCCCAGTGGTTTCTAAAGTAAACACTTCTTTTCTTATGGTTACCCAAACACTCAAAATTCCCGCGAAAATCAGAACACATTCCCGCCTTAAACCAAACCCTAACTTTACCCTATAAGAGATACCACTAGTTATTTGACCTCACAATTCATTTCATTTCTAAACAGCGAACAAAAAAAAAAAACCAGAGCCGCCATGAAAGCTCGATCTATTAAGCTCAAAGAAGCACATAAGAGTACAATTAATGGATCTGTATCCACTTGTTGTATTCTCTGGGATCTGAAATCTGAACATCTCGTTACTTCTTCTACTTCTGATACTTCAATCTCTATTCACGATTCCCTTTTACCTTCAAAACCTCCAAAACTTCTCGCTCATCATAAAGAAGGTGTTACTGCTTTAGCTCTTAATCCTAAATCTACGTGTCTTGCTTCTGGTTCACTGGATCATTCTGTCAAACTCTATACATTTCCAGGTATATTTAATTTGATTATCTCTATTTATTGTTTCTACACAGATAATTTCAGTTTTCATTTTGAATGTTGTCAATTTGGTTGATAGATCTTTGACTGAGTCTTAAATTGACATTTCTTACACCTATTACATTAGGGTTTCATGAATTTTAGCAAATAATAGATCTTTGATTGTTGCTGTTTTGCTCAGGTGGAGAATTTCAAACCAATGTAACCAGGTTCACGTTGCCGATACGTTGTATTTCTTTTAATAAGTCAGGTAGTTTGTTGGCTGCTGCTGGTGATGCGGAAGGCATTAAATTGATAAACACAATTGATGGCACAATTGCAGGGGTTCTGAAAAAACATGAAGGACCTATAACTGGATTAGCTTTTGATCCATCGAGTGAGTACTTGGCATCTGTAGATTCAACTGGTAATGTGATATTTTGGGAACTTTCCACTGGGAAACCAATTAATATCCTTGAAAGCGTTGCTCCTGATTATGGCACAGACACTTCTGTCCCGAATACCTTGTGCTGGAATTCATCCGGGGATATCTTAGCTGTCCCGGGTTTAAAAAACGATGTTATTATGTATGATAGAGATACATCAGAGAAACTTTTTTCACTCAGAGGTGACCATTCCCAATGTGTTTGTTTCATGTCTTGGTCACCTAATGGAAAATATATGGCTACATCTAGCTTAGATAGGCAGATTTTGGTGTGGGATGTCGAGACGAGGCAGGATATAAATCGCCAAAAGTTTGAAGACAGAATCTGTTCTATGGCTTGGAAGCCAACTGGGAATGCTTTAGCTGTAATTGATATCATGGGGAAGTATGGGGTGTGGGATTCCGTTGTTCCTTCACATATGAAGTCTCCTCTAGAAGGTGCTCCAGAACCAAGAAGTAATGGGTTGGTTTTCTTTGATGAAGATACTGAAGAGCCTAGTGGTTCCGGTAGTTTGAGTAATGTTGGTGAAAGTAGCTTTGGTGAGCTTGAGCCACATCACAAAAAAAGACTTAGGAAACAGACTGAATTTGATATGTTCGATGAAGATGATGATGGCGCAGCAGGCTTTCCTACCAAGGCTGAACCTTGTAAAAAAGCTTCTCATTCTATTCACAAGAAACCTAAAGATGACGTGTATGAGGAAGTTGGTAGTGGAATGAAGCTTGGAAGACCAAAAATGCAGGACGCCTTTCAGCCAGGCTGTACTCCCTTGCAGAGCGGCAAACGACGTTTCCTTTGTTACAACATGCTTGGAGTCATTACTACGATGGAGATTGATGGATATTCCCACATAGAGGTAATTAATTGTACTTCCATCTAGTAGTTCCTTTTGCTGTTGAGTCAATTTAGCGTTAAATGACTGTTATTCTACCAAAATGATTTCAGTTTCATATATTGTATTTGTCTTTTGATAACTGTGGTGCCCGGGTATTCAATTGCGTTGGTTTCTGATAATTTGGGCAATTAAGTACCTATGAAAAGTAGCGTTTTTGCATTATTAGTTATACCAGGTTGTCTTTTCTGTTACTGCTCCGGAACTGATGACAATCTATAGGAATATAAACAAGTGCTTTCCTTCTGTGGTTTCTTATTTGTTGTCCATACATGTGTTGCAGGTTGACTTTCATGACACTGGTAAAGGTCCTCGGGTTCCCTCAATGACTGATTATTTTGGTTTTACGATGGCTTCACTTAATGAGAATGGAAGTGTATTTGCAAATCCGTGCAAGGGAGAGAAGAATATGAGTACTCTTATGTATCGCCCCTTCAGTAGCTGGGCTAACAACAGCGAGGTTTGCCTCCTATAATCATCTTGAGATGTCTACATTGAACTTTACTCTGCGTGTCCATGCTTGTATTGGATGAGTAATGCTAGAGCTTCAATACTTGCAATTGTTTGTTACTTTGTGCAGTGGTCAATGCGTTTTGAGGGAGAAGAAGTTAAGGTTGTGGCTCTTGGTACTGGTTGGGTTGCTGCTGTTACCAGTTTAAATTATCTACGCATTTTCACTGAAGGTGGACTGCAGGTTTGTGACTGACTGTTGGGTAATGTTGCATAGTTGCTGGTTTTAGATTGGTTTATACATTGATTTTTTTTTCTGGATGTGGATGAATCTTAGGTGGAAACTATTATGAATCACTAATGAGTGTTAGAAACCAATCTTAGACGGCTAGGTTTATTTTCCTCCTTTGGAACTCTATCTTAAATTCCAAATGCATATATATTAGGTAATAGTAAGTAGTTTTCCATGGAATGTAGATTCATTCAAAAGTTACTGCAAGTTTGTTGCCTAGGAACGTACATGTTAAACAACCAATCAAATCCCTAGGATATAATTGATTTCCCTTCAGTTAATTCTAGAGGACTTTGACCTTGAACTGGATTGAGTCTTTATACCTTCATTCATTTAATTATGCACCAGGTAGCCCCTTGCTTCCTCAAGTATGGTTGCAAGGAAATATCGGGAAATTGGTATCAAGGTGCTAAATTGATACATTGGCAAACATATTACCATTATTATGATGTATAAAGCTTTCATTTGTAATTCTGATTTGCCAAACACTCTTTACAAAGCTTATTTAAGTTGGTGTGCAACCATTACTCATTAATGCTTTAACCACTTGACTTTGGTTTTAAATTACTAATTCAGATCCCAAATGCAGATGCACTAGGCATTAATAGCAACTCTTCCCAATAACTCAAATGCATATAAAATAGGTATTAATATTTAATAGTAAGTAGTTTCCTTGGAAATGTAGATTCATGCTAAAGCCACTGCTTGTTCCATGAGCGATCAAATCCCTAGGATACGATTAGTATCCCTTCGGTTAATCTTGGAGGATTGTGACCTTGAACTAGAGTTTGACTTTATATCTTCATCCATTTGATTATTGTGCACCAGGTAGCCCCTTACTTCCTCAAGTATGGTTGCAAGGAAATATCGGGAAATTGGTATCAAGGTGCTAAATTGATACATTGGTAAACATGCCATCATTATGATGTATAAAGTGCTTCATTCATAATTCTGATTTGCTAAAACACTCTTTTCTAAAGTTAGTGTGCGACCATTGCCTGTTAATGCTCTAATCGCATGACATTGAATTGTAATTACTTGTCTAGATCCCTAGCCATTGAGGCAACAATCTACTATTTTCGTGGAAAAAAGCAAAATGAAGAACCATTATGCCCTGTTTTTTGTGGAACCATATGTATCAAAGGTCTATTAGGTTCTTTGATTGTTTTGCTTAGTGATATACTGAATATCTTAGACTTCTTATAGGTCTGAGGTGCTTTATATTTCAGTCAATATTGTATGTGTGCCATATCAAGAAACCGTGTTTTGAGAAATGCTCTTTCTTTAGTTTTCGTTTACTCTTCTTTTCTTTCTTTTAATAGCCAGGGAAAATGATGAACTGATGTATCTTAATCAACTGCAGAACCATCTATAAGTCATCAAATGGTCTTCCAAGTTCTTTGGTTGCATCCATCATCAAATATTGAATTCCCCAGATTGACTGAAACTTCTTTCAATTTGATTGTTTTCATTATTTCCCTGGCTTTTCTGTGCACTATATTTTGTTTTGTATGTTCATGACTCATAAGATTTTTAGCTTTGTTATTCTAGTCTTTCAAATTGATAAATAACTTTTTTTATATAAGTTGTCTTATAGAAAAGCTAAAGGACGTGATGTTATGCTCTGAATATTATGTGGAAGCTTATATATCTTATGGTATTTCAAGTTTTCTGATTGCGATGCTTATCGAGTTCGAATATATGGAAATGGCCATAATACCAGGAAATTGCTGATTAGCAGAATATGAAAAGTTTCTAATAGGTGTGTTATTTTCTGTATTTATTTTATGATAAGATATGGGATGTCATCTTTGGTACGACTGTTAGGTGATCGAGTTGGATCAAATGTCCCAGTATTGTTCCTTTTAGGTGTGCAATTTTCTGTTTGTTCTCCGGTTATTAACTTATCATGTTGTGTATGCATGATGGTAGGCAGAAAAAATGATGAGCTATGGTTGTTGGAATTTTATGTTGAGACATAGTGGTTTCAAAGTACCCTGATCGCTTTATAAAACAGGTGAAAAGTATGAGAAATCACAATATGGAATTTGATGACAATTGCCTTTGTGATATTAGATGCAACTATGATACTAGTATATAATTACTGTTGCTCCTAACAAAGTAAAACATGATTCATTATGTTTTGTGTTAGGCCTTTAGGGGTTGAAATTCATGTTCTTGCGGTTTTGTGCACATACCTATTTGCCCAAAACAAAATGATGAACTACTAGTACTATGCTCTGAATTTGATGTTGAAACAATAATGGTCTTCAAACTTCTCTGATTGCTTTGCTTATTATATAAAGGAACTGGGTGATCCCACCGGGATGCAATAGCATAATTATACTATGTGTGTAATGGTGTCTTGGTTCTACTAGTAGAATTCTAGAATCATATTCAATTTGTTCATCCAATATTGTACTTGTTTTGGGCGAGAACACCAATAATTACAAATTTCTTTTATTCTGCTATTGTACAAACAGAACACTTGACCATTATGCCATCCAGTATTCGGTGTCAGTTAACTTCACGGATCTTCTTTGTATATGTTTGCAGAAGCATGTTTTCTCTCTGGATGGACCAGTGGTGACTGCATCTGGCTTCAAGGATGAACTGGCTGTTGTGACTCATTCTTCTTGTCTTCCTCCAAATGATCAGGTTCCCTTTAATCTTTCACTGAAAAGTAATTTTGCTTAATATCTTTAACCTTCGGATCTAAAATAATCTTAGCTATTTATGTAGTTTTCTTGACTTATACTGAAAGCATGTTTCAAATTTTTATGATTTTCCATAGAAAAATTGGGTTTGACTAGTTATCTTTCTACAGATGTTGGAGTTCAGAGTATTCAACTTTGTGAAAGAAACCCATCCCATCAAAGGTCGTCTTCCATTGACACCTAGTTCGTGTTTAACATGGTTAGGTTATAGTGAAGAAGGTCACCTCAGTTCTTATGATTCTAAGGTCAACAAGGCTATGTTTTTCCGTTATTCCTGTGATGTTCTTCATATTTCGCTTCTCTTCATGTGGGACTGACATTTAGCACAATGTGTAGGGTGTATTGAGAGTATTCACTAGCCAGTTCGGAGGAAGTTGGTTACCCCACTTCAGGTTTAGTGTTTTCTACTTAAAAAATGTTTTTCATAAATATTTATCCCTGCATTCACAATCTCTTACCAATAAACATCTGATGGCAGTGCTAGTAAGGATAAGCCTGAGGATAACTACTGGGTGGTTGGGTTGAATGATAGCAAATTATTCTGTATTCTCTGCAAAAGTCCTCTTACATATCCTCTGGTAATGTTCATCACCTGCTTTTCTTTTTTCTGTTTGCCTTACTTTTCACATTGTGCTGGATGTAAATATGTTTTTTCTTCTGTCTTTTAGGTGACGCCCAAGCCAGTTTTTACACTACTGAATCTTTCATTGCCTCTAGCTTCCTCCGATCTGGGAGCTAACGATCTTGAAAATGAATTTATCTTGAGCAACCTATCTCTCTCACAGGTTTGTTTTATTCTTTGTTCATGTAACCAAATTATTAGCCTTTACATTTGGCAGCATCCTCAAACACAGTAAGCAAGAGCATGGTACATTATCGGGTTCTTCTCCTTATAAATAATAGTCTCTAAATGGGTATCCATGAATTATATCTATGTTCATGATGGTTTCGAAAGGGTATTTCCTGTCCACTACTTTTTTAATTCTTTGTACCACAATGATACTTCAATCTTATGATATCAGAAAACATCTCTCTCTCTCTCCCTCCCTCCCATGTGTGTCTGTCTTGTACAAAAACTTTCTTAGAGATCCTTGACAAAAAAGGCTTATGTGTGAATTTACAGACTTTGATTAGTGATTAGAGCCTACTTCTAACTCTTGCTGAAATTAAACCTTGCAGATTCAGAAAAGGATTGAAGAAATGGCCACTTCTCATCAAAATATCACGTCACTAGAAGACAAAGCTTTTGATATTGAGACATCTCTTGACAGATGCATCTTGAAGCTTATTGCGGCATGCTGTAATGGTGAGTGATTGAGATTTTCGGTTATTTGTTTTGAAGGATCTACCTTGGTGGGTCATGCTAAACTGTGATGGTTATTTCAGGTGATAAGCTTGAGAGAGCTACTGAGCTTGTGAAACTTTTATCTTTGGATAAATCAGTGAAAGGTGCGATAAGGATTGCTACTGTCCTGAAGCTTCCTGTTTTGGCTGATCGCTTTAATTGCATTCTTGAGGTAACCATCAACATATTAAATTCAGATATTTTTATGAAAATGTGTACATCATAAATCACCAATAATTTCATACACTGTTACACCTATATGTTTGCTTACAGGAAAGAATGCAAAATGAAACTACTGAGACAACTGCATATACAAAACCATCCTCTAATGGTTGTAAAGCTAACGAGATCACTTCTGTTGCTGATAACAGAAGGATCGAATTTGAAAATGCGTTGCCACCGCCAAAATTGCCTTCGCCTCAGTTTTTCAAGCAAGAAAAAGTAGAAACAAGTAGGTCGACTGTGGGTAAAGAGAGAATGGAATCCAATGGAAGTCCGAGTGTAGAGAAAGTAAAGATAACTGATCTTAAGGTTCAGGGTGAAACTAATCCCCGGAAAAAGTTGATGACCATTCCAGAGAAGCCTACTTTATTTGGTTCTGTTAATAAAATCACAGGCAAGGGAAACAAAAGTGAAGAGATAATTCAATCCGAGTCTCATCGACCTACAAATCCATTTGCAAAGTCACCGAATACCCAAGTAAAGACATCGTCTCTGTTGGATTCTATCAAGAAGATGAAAGATGGAGGTAAAAGCTAGTTGTAGGGAAGAACCCACAGGGCCACAGTTGTGGGTTATGTTTGTTGATTTTACTTTAATTTGTATATATTGATCTTGGCATGGTTTGGGTAGTGTAAATTATAGTACATAAAAAGTAAAATGTAGTTCCAGTTATCTTTCGTAACATGTTCAATGGCTTCAATCATCCAGTAATCTTGCCAACCAAACAGTGTATTGTAAATTGTAGAGTATCGATCTGTCTTTTGGCATTTGTCTCAGTTAATTGGTTAATGATGAGTGATGAGACACCAAACCAACAATGGTTACATTACTAGGAAAAGTTTAAATGCGAGTCCTGACTTTCAGTCATAAAGCATGCAAAAGGATACATTCATACAGAAGTATTTATGTGGTCCAAGACTCCCAAGTCCCACCCAATAGTTCATTTATGATATACTCCATAATAAACAAAATTCTTACCAATAATCCATACAAGAACAAGTCCCATCACTAAAATGATGAAACCGGTTTGAATCTCTGATGGTTATATCACGTTCCCATATCTTAGAAAGATGCTTCATCACAGAATGACAATCACTACAGACCCGTAGATTTTTTACAACTCTAATGGTTGTTTTAGGGATGGTACTGATGAAACCAAACGCAATCGCCAACTTTTCACTGTGGTGAGTAAGTGAATTCTTTTTCACCTCTTCGTCTTCAATATCCAGCAAAACTTGTTCTGTATCCGGCTTATAGCCTGCAAGATTTAGTTTCTATCCATTTCATCCAACATTTCATAAATCTCCTTCTTCCTTGAATGGGTGATATTTCCAACAATGAACTTGTGAACAACTCCATCCAATTCGATCGAGCTACATCCAGGTATTTTCTTTATTCCTCTTTCCCACATCATTTTCCTCACTCTATGAACTCCTTCCCACTTTTCAGCAATTGCATATATATTTGACAACAATACATAACTAGCATGATCATCTGGTGCCAATTCAATGAGTTTAATCCCAGCTCTTTCCCCTACTTCAAAATTTCTATGATTTCTATAAGCACCCAATAATGCCTTCCACATAACCTTGTCAGGTTTCATAGGCATTGTTCTAATGATATCCTCTGCCCTATCAAAAAACGCTGCACGACTAAATAGATCAACCATGCATCCATAATGTGCAATATCTGGTTTAATCTTGTAAATTTCACTCATCTTTCTGAAATACACCTTCTTCGACCAAACCTCCATGACTGCAAACATTTAAAACACAAGAGAAGATTATCGCATTGGGCTGAACTCTCGAAGACTCCATTTTTGTAAAAAGTTTGATAGCTCTTGAACTTTGTCCATTTGCGGCAAATCCAGATATCATCAAATTCCATGTATCAGCGCTCTTCTTACTCGTGTTCTCAAAAGCTTGAATTGCCCCATCTAAGCAACCACATTTCGCATACATGTTGATGAGTGCTGAACCGAGATTCTCATCAAGGTTGATACGGTTCTTATCGATATAAGAATGTAACCAACGTCCTTGAGCAAGAGCACCCAGATGAGCAACTGCGGATAAAACACTAATTAAAGTAACTCGGTTTGCAAGTTGTCCCTTTTCTTGCATCCGTCTAAACATCTTGACAGCCTCCTTGAATTCTCTCACTTGTACATAGAAACCAATTACTGTGTTCCAGGAAACTACATCTCTATAAGGCATCTCATTAAAGAGTTTATGAAGTGACTCACTATCTTTTACTATCAGCATATGCTTCAAGCATGCTATTCCAAGTGACAATATCTAAGTCCATAATTTTATCAAACAGCTTTCGAGCATCAGCAATCGAACCAGATATTGAATAAAGATGAATTAGTTTGTTCCTGATGGATTAAATTCAAGTCCTAACTTACTTATTTTACAGCTGTTTTCCAACATCCGGAGCCGGTAATTCAGTACAAGCTTTCAGAAGAAATGTGAAGGTGAAATGATCTGGTTCAACTGATTTGGAGATCATCTGATCATAGAGAAGGATGGAATTGAGTGGATTTTGTTTCATGATGTTTCCCCTAATGACAGTGTTCCATAAGAATGAGGAAGGTTCCTGAACTGAATTCAGAACCTTTTCAGCGCATTTGAGGCTTCCATGGTCTGAAATGGCGTAGAACTCGGCTACTCGACTAGCCGAACAAGAGTCAGAGATTTGAGAGGTTTTAATCATGATGATATGTATCTGTTTGGCTTCATATAGGTGAGTACAGAGGTGTAAGAGTGAGAGGTTTGTATTTGGGGTTTGTTTCTTTTTGATGGATAGGTTTTTGGCGGGAAGATCGTAAGAATTGATGATCGTTAAAGCCACGAATGAAGAAGAAAATGGTAGGGTTTTAACTTTAATGACAAAATTGCTACAGGGGTACCCTGTTAATCCTCTAGTTATGAAATTATGATAGTTTTGGACCTTTCGGTACATCCCTTGTAATTTGGCACCTCTATAGCAATCTTATTTAATGATCTTTAGTAATTAATACACTACATCTTAACAATTATTCGATCTTTAGTAATTAATACACTACATCTTAACAATTATTCCCTCCGTTGTTTATAAATTAATTAACTTTTTTATTTTAAAATTTTGTTTTTTATAAATTAAATTATTTAAAATAAATAAGGTGAATTGTGTAAATTTGAAATAAAAAAAACATTAAAGATTTATATCTCTTTTTCTTACTTTAAAAATTATACAAACTTAAAATAAATCAATTTATAAAAAATAGAGGAAGTATATAAAGCAGTATAAATAATATGCATGTATGTATGTATCTGCGACACCTCTGCATAGCAGCTTAATCATCCCAACATGATTGTATGAATGATCATAACAAAGAGTGATTTTCATTGCCTACAACAACGAAGGATTACAACTATTTATACTCAACTTAATGAGTAAACTAAAAACAACTAAATCAGATGTCAGGTCTAACCGTATAATCTTCGTTATCAACAACAAATAATTAAAGATCTGGCACAAGCTAAAGCCCCCTTTAAAAAGACTAAGACAAATTTTCAGAATGAGCTCGATTTTAATAAAACCCAATACGACGTTTTGTACTAGTGTTTTCTGAAGCATTATGACCAGCTCAACGAATTTACTTTCCGATTTTAAAAAATAAGGGGTGTATAGATAAATTCAAATGAAATATAAATTATAACAGCCTTAATTGACATGCCATAGTCAATAATCTAAATATTAATTGAAAGTACCTTAAAAAAGCTAGTAACAACACCAATCTTAGTCATGTACAGTTAGCTGAGTCAGAGGTTTAATTTCATCATCTCATGGGAGGCTCATAAGCAGATTATAAAGTGAACTTCCTACCACTGACAAAAGGCTCTTTACGATCAACAACTTTGGTAAATAAATCCAAAGAGGCTTAGGCTTAGCTTTCTTAGGTAAAGGAAGAAGATTATCAACTCCAGAAGCTGAACTCCACTTTATACCTGAAAAACGCAGAGGTTTTAACCAAATAAACAAATATAAAAAATAGCTGAAAGAAAAAGGGTAAGGGTGAAAATTTACCTGCGTCAAATTGAGTTTTCAATATGACATCCTTGGATGTAGAAGCCTTACCAAACTCCCAAAAACCTATTAAAATAACTGGATATTTCTTATTATCCAGTTCATTATCAACTTCATCGACAGTAAACTTGTTCAAAAGCTTTGCAGGCAAAACACTACCAATTTTGAAAAACAGGGGTAAACTGAAATGCTTGAAAGGGTACGAGATATCAAAATCGTACAACACTCGCCTATACCAAGAAATAGCAGTTTGAGTCTTGCTTCAACCACAAAGGAGGAGAATGGGTTGATCTTAGGGATGAAAGCAAAGAAAGTATTGAGATCAAAATATGATGATTTTTAGTATAAATTGTTGAACTACTTTGCAGAAGGTTAGGCTTGTTACATAAGTCTGTTCTATTTTTCAATAGATTGAATTATCCATTTATAGTAGTAGTTGAACACACTAATCTCGTAAGAGGTGGGCGTTATGGAGGAGTAGAAGAGTGGAGACCATTTAGGTAGTGGTGAAGTCGTTTCTGCAATCTTAGGGAAGACTGACAGTTACGTACGACCACTACTCTCTTAACTCTCTCAACCGTTCCCACTACTCTATTACTTTCTCATCATGAGTGTATTGCTACACCGGACATGTTGTAGACCACCAGACAAAACCTTAATGAGTATCCCCCCATGTGACATATTTGACGTCTCATAGAAAATTAATAGTAAAGCTCATACTATTATTAGTTTAGTCATAAGTGTGACTTACTCAATTAATTGATAAAGCAATATGTTCACAATATTAATTAATTAAGTAGACTAACTAGTGTCAAGTCTGGTAAGGTAGCAAGTCTACCAGTGACTCAGTAAGTCAAGTACAATATACTATTTGGCATTATCTGAGCATTGCACCTTAATAATGCCAGTCATGGGCATGATGATGCCACTGCTAGTAATTTATGCCAGATGTTGGAAGTTGAGTAAGATGGGTACCCATGGTCAGCGAACCACTTTGTTGCATCAGCGTAAGGCAATGGGTCACCATGAAGGAGTAAAGAGATAATTATGTTAATAAAAACTTGATATATTGATGCCTGAGACTGAGACTGAGAGTCGTGGAAGCTGGAAATGATGCACGAACACTACCCTACTACCCTCGTCGATAGACAATTGATCGTGGATGACCATGCATTATTTTTAGGGATGATACGAGGCATTAGCACTACTTCCTATGCTATGCACAATCACAACATCGCGCAGTGAGTAATACGAGCCCGTGATATATCTTTGCAGAAAGTGACAACTCATGATATATTCGTAGTATTGGCTCATGGGACCTTTCTGAAATGTGAGTTTACAAACCTAGTTGAGAAGTGATTCTCCTAATGCCTTTTTCACTTTAACAAACCTATTTTATGAGTCTGTGAACCTAAACTACCAATGGGCCGACCCAATAAGTTGTAATTTTGAGTACTTTTAAAGATAGAGTTGACCTGTTGAAGACCATGAATTTTTATCTTGAAGGTTATCAACCTGGAATCTCACAGCTCATAGCTTAATATCAAGATGGTGATTTTTCAAGAGTTGTTCCAGCAATTACTTTCACAACTGGAAATACAACTTCTACAGTCGTCAGTCGATGTTGTCGGTATTACCATTGGTAATATCACGGGGTCACTTTAGTGCTAAAAACACTGTTGCTAAGATATTGCAGTGTGGATTCTACTGGCCTTCAATGTTTAAAGACACCCATAGTTACTGTGTTGCTTGTGATCTTTGAAAGAAGTTAGGAACCATTTTTCGTAGAAATATGATGCCTCTGAACCCTATTTTAGTTATTGAGGTCTTTGATGTGTGGGGCATTGAATTTATAAGTCATTTTCCTAATTCATTTGGTTATTTTTACATCCTTGTCGTTGTAGACTTTGTATCTAAGTGAGTAGAGAAAATTTCGTGTAAAACAAACGACCACAAGGTTATGGTCCATTTTTTGAATGATAACATATTTGCACGTTTTGGTACAACGCGATCTATAATTAGTGATGTAGGGTCACACTTTTGTAATCGACCGTTTAAGCTTTTGATGAAGAAATATGGTATTACCTAAAAAGTAGCTACCCCATATCACCCAGAGACTAGTAATCAAGTAGAGATTTCCAACAGGGAGATTAAACATATTTTAGAGAAAACAGTTGACTCTAATAGGAAAGACTGGTCGTTAAGGCTTACTGATGCTTTATGGGCTTATCCTACAACGTTTAAGACCCCCATTAGAATGTCACCTTATCGTCTAGTTTTTGGCAAGGCCTGTCACCTGCCCGTCGAGTTAGAACATAGAGCATATTGGGCTGTAAAGCAGTTAAATTTTTCACTTAACAAGGAAGGAGCTCACAGGAAGCTCCATCTCAATGAGTTGGAAGAGATTCTAAAAGATGCATATGATAGTGCTAGGGAGTATAAGAACAAAATGAAACTTGTGCATGATAGAAATATTTTAAGAAAGTCATTTTCTCCAGGTCAAAAAGTTCTTTTGTATGATACTCGTTTGCATTTATTCCCCGGGAAGTTACGCTCTCGGTGCAACGGTCCTTTGATTGTTCGCACTTTTTTTCCTCATGGTGCTATTGAGATTGAGACTCAAGATGGTAGAAATCCTTTCAAGGTTAGATTTTTATTTTCTTTCTTATTCTCCATAGAAGGATTGTTACGCTTCACCCAGGTATTATCTTTCTGGCTTACCTCTTTATTCCTCTTTTTACTTATCTATTGGTACTGCTCTTTATTTTGAAACATTGATGATACTGTTTGATTTAAGTTTGGGGGTAAGGGAGAAACTTTTTAGTGCAATAATAAAACTCCAAAATTTAGAAGCTTGTGAACAATTCAGGATGACACTAACCATTCTATGTAGATGGAAACTTAGCTCATTTTCTATAGGAATTGGTGTGCCCAGTTAAATGGTCTATTCATAAAAGGAAAGAGTTCAGATGTTAGAAACAACATGATAGTTGTCACCATATCTCAGAGTCTATCTCGACCATATCACCTTCTGATTTTATTTTTACAATTTTTGTGTTTCTATAAGTGATTTGGTAGGGCACCAGTATCGAATTGTTATCACCTCCAGGATGAAATAATGTGTTTGAGATCAAGCCCCATTATTATATTTTTATCAAGAAAATAAAAATAAAAGTAAATCGAGTATTGACACTTTGATAGCAATATGTGTATGTTCTCCTTGTCTATGTCGTCTAAGCAATCGTGGAACGCAGGATCCATGAGAACTATCATGTAAGATGCTAATAAGGAGCATGCGCTTGGATTCAATTTGATCCAATCATGTTGTCAGTACATTTATAATTGTTTTATTTTCAATAAATCGGTCGTTGGGACCCTTGTATATGCCAGCTGGGTCGATATTAGTATAAGGATTAAGACCAGTGGGAGCGTATCTCAGTCTATTAGGATTCATCTTGGCACTGACCTTCAGACAGATATGGGAAACACCGTTCACCTTAGTCAACACGCGTAAACTTTATTTTGTCCACATCCATCTACTAAATCTTTTCATGTGATTGAACTTTGATAGATTCTGAGTATTGTGGTTGAACGACTATTTGCGTAGAGCTTTGTTTTCTTATATATAAATTTTAGTATGCTTGAGTAAAAACTCGTGTACAACAATTGGACTCATATAGGGTAATGATTCCCAGAGCCGAAGAATTTAGTATGCCAACTAAATAGATTGTTTAGTGTTTATCCTCAATCGTTCACGAGTAATTAAAACTTGGAGTAAAGGTTTTATGGGTATACCTCTTGTAAACCCTCACGAGACAAAACTCGTCCACTAGGTACACCTAGGGGTTTAAAGGCTTATTACATATGCTAAATGTAGTCGTAATTCCTGCGAAAGTGAGTTAAATTTTATATTATTTATAGGTTAGGTTTGCTCAAGGACTAGAAAATAGAAAGTTTGAGGGTATTTGATAGACACATTTTTATGTCTAAATTATGCTCAATTCTCTATTACTAGTGCTCGATTTTGTACTAATTATGGGTTTTTATGTCTTTGTAGGTATTTTTGGGAAATAAAAATTTGAGGAAAAATCGGCCCAAAAAGTGATAAAAGCACCCGAATAAAATTAATAAAGGCAACCTAGATTGGATAAGGGCACCCCCTTTCAATTTCAAAAATTCGAAAAAGGAGGAAAAAACTTTCTTTACACGTGAAAGAAATGAGTTGTATTGGAAGCTAATTTTATGGGATAAGAAGTGGATTTCGAGTTATATATATGAAGGAATAGTCAAAACATATCAATACACGTCAGGTCTGGAGTTTTTTGCCAAGAAAACAAGGTGAAAATTCGATTTATGGACGAAAAAGGGTTTACTCCCTGATTTGGGATTTACACGAATTGTAGTTTGTTTTGGATTGTTTTCTTGGATCCTTATCGATTAGAATTGGTTGTTAGGGTTTGTGGAGCCTTTACAAAGAAAAGATATCGAGTAAAAAAGGGGGAGCTTCAATTAAAAAAAACAGGAAAAAAAATATTGTTGTTGTAGTGATGAACATGAATAGGCGACAATTTCTTCAACTGAACAACAACGAATATCTTCGTCTTTGCAACATCTATCTTCAGCTGCAATTGTTTCTTCAACCCGTCTGCAACGGATATCTTCATAACAGTAACGTTTATCTTCAACGGAAGCACTTTCTTTCTGTAATAATGGAAACAGTTGTTTGCAACGCCATTACACTTTGTAAACTCTCTGTTTAGAACAATATATTTTGGTTTCGTCAACAAAAACTCAAAAAATGAATTAAAATAAGATGAAACCAAAATTGGCACTACAAAATATAAAGTTTTAGTGACATCGAGGAACCGTGGCAGTTGATCAAAAATTTATGGCAAAAGGTCCACAATACCCACGACCTACCCTGTCATGAGTAGAGGACATTTGGCAGACTACCCGGTTATACAGCTTGACCCGTGGAAAATTTTGAGTCAGGCCGTAGCAAATGAGTTACTTATTTGCCACGACTACCAGTTTGGCGTAGCAATATGTGACCAATAGCCACTGATATTTAAATTCGTGGCAATCGGGTCATGGGTAAAAATCATTATTTTTGTAGTGAGTGGCGTTCTAAGGACAAGGGGAAATTCATCTAGGAGTTGTCATATCAATGTAGATTCGATACAAAAATGGATATTGAATTATACAATAAAGATACACAGATACTAAGTTGCAGAGTAAATATAACAAACGGATACTAAATACTGAAAGTTTAGCTGGGTGAGCTCTAGCACATAATTACATAAACTTGTCTTAGGGATCAGTGTAGGTCATCTATTACCACTTGTTGAGTCTATATAATCTAGATATTTGAGAATTGTACACACCGTAAATTTCTGATACCGGACCTGAGATAATTTTATCCTACGATAAACTTCCACCATTAACTAATTGTTATTCTGTGAAAGGCCACAAATTTGTCATAGAAGTTAGTTCTAGATTAAGTTAGGCTACTAGAAGCTTGGTGCTGCTGTAGTTTGATTTCGAACATCTTTTTGTTACAGATTTCTTTCTCTTTGATTTTTATTGCCATGAACTCCAGTAGCTAATTGCATATTGATTAGGGACGATTTCAACGTCCGGACATGAACTCAAATTGATGTTTAATACTTTATTTCTCGTAATTTATCTCATTATTGTTCATTCTCTACTGTGCTAATAGTGTTTATGAGTTATTTGTGAATCATTTAAGTTGCAAACTGAAAGATTGATTGATGATTTTAATGCTAACTCGAGAACTCTTCGACCCGTAATTTTCTAGAAATTTCAAGTACAAGTAGTAATATGTGGATATTGACAATGGGATTTTGTTAAATATTCATGTGTAGAGATTGTCACTAGTAGATGGGTCGAGTTTTTGTATTTTTCGCTAGGAGTAACCTATCTCATAGTTTCTAAAGCACTTGATTTAGTTATATCTAGAGAGCGTACTTCTAGATAGCTCGAACTTTACCAATGGGCCGACCCAATAAGTTGTAACTTTGACTTTGTCTACCTCTATACCCTTAAAAGATATGATATGCCCTAAAACAATTCCTGATCGAACCATGAAATGACATTTTTTCCAATTAAGCACTAAATTCTTTTCCTTACACCTAGTCCACAATAATGTCAAATGATGCAAGCATTCATCAAAAGATGACCCAAATACTGAAAAATCATCCATAAAGACCTCTAAAAGCTGTTCTACCATGCCAGAAAATATGTCCATCATACAACGCTGAAAAGTAGCGGGTGCATTACACAACCCGAAAGGCATGCGTCTATATACAAAGGTACCGAATGGAAAAGTAAAAATGGTTTTCTCTTGGTCTTCTGGGGCAATAACAATCTGATTATAACCAGAAAAACCATCTAGCAAGTAATACTGGCTATGTCCAGCTAATCTCCCAAGCATTTGGTCAATGAAAGGAAGGGGATAGTCCTTGTGACCTTGTTCAATTTTTTATTGTCAATACAAACACGCCACCCCGTGGTCACTCGGGTTGGGATTAACTCATTGTTATCATTCTGGACTACAATGATACCTGATTTCTTGGGAACAACCTAAATGGGGCTGACCCACTTACTGTCTGAAATAGGGTAGATAATACCTGCATCTAACATCTTAAGCACCTCAGTTCGAACTACTTCTTTCATCTTAGGGTTAAGTCGACGTTGCATATCCCTAGATGGTTTGGTATCATCCTCTAAATGAATCTGATGCATACAAATAGTAGGAACTATACCCTTAATGTTTGTTATGGTACACCGTAAAGCTTCCTTATTGTCTTTAAGCACGGTTAATAGAACAATTTCCTGGTTACTATCCAAGTCGGATGCTACAATCACAGGCAAAGTCTCAGATGGGCCTAAATACACATACTTCAGGGTATCTGGTAGTTGTTTAAGGTCCAACTTAGGAGGCTCTTCTAGAGAAGGAATTAGGGTAGACTTAGAAACCGATAGTGGCTCGAACTTAGATTTCCATCCATTACTACTGTATATCAAAGGGGATGAATCTAACAAAGCATTCACCTCATTAATCACACTATCATCAGCAAAAACAAACCTTAAGTGGGCTAGGCATTTCTTTAATGGATCTTCTAACAAATTGTTTGGTAATGAATCCTGAACTAATGTTCCTATCATGTTCACCTATTCAATGCACATGTCATCTAGCTCAAGTGGTTTCTTACTAATATTGAAAATATTCAGCTCAATAGTCATATTACCAAAAGATAAGTTCATAATACCGTTTTGACAAGCTTAAATCGGGCGACCTAATATTACAGGTATCTGATTCTCTGGGTCAGGGACATGTTGGGTATCAATGACAACAAAATTTACTGGATAAATAAACTTATCAACCTCAATAAGAACATCCTCTATGACACCACGAGGAATTTTCACAGACTTATCAGTTAATTATAGTGTTATCTGAATAGGTTTCAAATCACCAAGTCCTAGATGGAGGTACACATGGTACGAAAGTAAGTCACATTGGCTCCTAAGTCAAGTAATGCTTTCTCAACACGGTAGTTACCTATTGTGCAAGAAATGGTTAGGGAACCTGGGTCTTTGTACTTACGAGTTGTATTGTTATGGATAATTGAACTCACATGACTAGCTAAAAAGGCTTTCTTTTGTACACTAAGCTTTCGCTTTCGCGTACACATATCCTTAAGGAACTTGGCATAAGTAGGAATCTGCTTAATTGCATCTAATAATGGAAGGTTGATAGTGACTTGCTTAAAAACCTCCAATATGTCATTAGATTTGGATTCCTTCTTTGTTGGTGCTACCAGTTGTGAGAACGGGGCTCTGAGCATAAAATCTGGCTTATAAGGAACTGCATCGGCTCTTTAGAGACTTCATCAGTCCCTTCATCTACTAGCTCAGAAGGGTGAACTACAATATGTTTACTATCAGGCATGGTTACCTTGTTGTCTACCACTTTACCATTCCTAAGGGTTCTAATTGCATTCACATGATTTGATGATTTCTCACCAGAAGATATTTCATGAACTCCTCTAGGATTGGGTTGGGTCTGACTAGGAAACTTACCGTTTTCTCTCAAAGACTCATTCAACTGACTAAACTAGGTTCGTAAATCGTAAATAGCCTGAGAGTTAGCATGGATCATCTTTTTATTGTCTTTTAAATTTTGTTCAACCGATTATTGAAACTTAGCAGTGTTATGAGATAAAAAGGTGAGAGACTCTTCTAAACTCATGATCTTCTTATCCGAAAAGTTCTGAAATTGTGCTGGTCCTGAAGGATTCTTAGTATAGCCAAAACATGGGGGAACCTTAGAATTACTAGACTAACCTTGATTCTGGCCCTTAGAACAAGAAAGGTTATGATGGTTTCTCCAACCAGGGTTATAGGTTTCTGAATAAGGGTCAAACTTCTAATGATTATCAAATCTAGTGTTATTATAAAGAGCATGGGCGTGCTCTTCAACAGTTTTTCCTTTCTAAAATGACTTGGGCTCAATTCCACAACTAGATTGACTCAGTTCTAAAGCTTTTAACCTTTTTGATATAGTTGTTATTTTGGCATCTGATTCGAAAGATCATTCTACCTTATTTACATTCCTCTACTTAGAAGATTTTTTTTATGGGCTCCCTACTATTTTCCCATTGCTGGGTTTTTCGGCGATTTCATTCAAAAATGTCATCGCACCATCGACAGTTTTATTTTCAAATCCACCTGTACATAAAGACTCAACCATGGTTGTTGTTGAATAATCTAATCCCTCGTAGAGGATCTGAACTAGCCTTACTTTTTCTAAACCATGATGAGGACATTTTGATAATAAGTCATTGAACCTTTCCAAATACCTATATAAAGATTCTCTCTCTTGTTGAGAAAATGTGCAAATCTACTACCTAATAGATGATGTTTTGTGCCTAGGAAAAAACTTGTGGAAAAAGGAAGATATAATTTGTTTATAGGTTTCAATGGACTAAGAAGTCAAACTATATATCCAAGATTTGTCTTTGTCTATTAGTGAAAAAAGAAACAATCTAAGTTTCAATGCTTCATCATCTAGATCCTTAATCCTGATGGTACTATATATTTCCTCAAAATCCTTAACATGGAAATAGGGGTTTTCATTTTCTTTCCCTAAGAAGATTAGGAGCATCTGTATGGTCCCAGGTTTTAACTCATAGTTTGCTTCAGTTTCAGCTAACTTGATACATGATGGACGAGAAGTCCTAGTCGGGTTCAATAAAGCTTTTAAAATTACCATTGCTAGCACTATCAAAGGACTAGGAGTAACTTCTTCACAGAGAGTCAAGTTCTCAAAATTAAAATTTCCAAAAATAGGCCCTCAAAAGAAGAGTCTTCGAGGTCTTCGTTTCCAGGGACATAATTACTAGGTTTGTCACTAATCAAACGACCTAGAGTGTCTCTTTTCCAAGATCACTCAATGATGATTTCGAGCGGTCTTGACATACACTAAAAAAATAAAATCCTAATTGGAAGGGAATTCTAAGCAATCACAAGAAAGGATGACTCAACCAAATCAAACATGTTGAATCTAGCAAACAAAAAGTATGATGGCTCCACATAGATTGTTTCTAGATCGACTTCTATTCTTTCAAAAGGCAACTAGTTACAGTTTTAGCAAACCTCTTAGAACGATCCAAATTAGATTAAGTCGAATAGAAACAGGATAATCTATAAGGAGCTTTGATAACCCTGTCTCTTTGGCAACGTTTCCTTGGGTTACAAGGCGGCTTGAATCTTCTCAACATAATCTTACTGAACTTTGAGTTAGGCTAACAGAGTAGCCAATTCAGTCCTTTTGAATGACTTTCCTATAAGCTCGTTACCCTATCGGTCTCTTTCTAATAAAAATTTTAATCTTAGGTTCGCGTTTGGTAACGTGTTCCTAAAGCGGGCAAGAAGGAAACGGTGATGAAATCCGAGTCCTTATCTTGTATGGCCAGTTCTTGCCATTTACTAGAAAATAAATCCGTATTCATTCCTCAACATATATGCATTACGAAGGAATACAGAAAATCCACTTGCAGGAGTTTAGTGGATTGATAGAGTTTTACCTCCCGTACCCGAGGGCGATGAACCGTTGAAGTTGACTCGGGCCATTGACTCTTGTGTCAGTGTACGAACCCAAGGGGCTGAGACAATATCGTAATTGTCGTCCTTCCTTATGCAGTTTATATTTAATACTACCCTTCTGTAGGGTTTACAAATAAATATAATGTCCAAAACAATGTCCCAAAGTGTCCAAAATGTTCAAAAATAAAAGAAAACTACAAAAACAATTAAAGATTTCATAATACAGTTTTTCTAAATTAAAAAAACCAATAAAAACCCTAAAAATTAAAAATTAAATAAAAATAAACTCTTTGTTTTTTTTTCCGTTTTTTAGCTTTAACTTTACTCCAAGTATTTTAATCACTAAAATCTTTGGCTCAATTTCTTTTCGTTTTCGTTCCAAAACCTGTAGCGAAAGAGAAATACCCAAAAAACGTAACATGTAACAAAATAATAAAAATCTAAAAATTAAAATAATACTAAAAACAAAAATTAAACTAAAAATCTAACCTAAAAACAAATCCCCGGTAGCGGCGCCAAAAATTGATGTGTTTTAGAAATAGTGGTAAAAGGTTCGATACTCAGACTTGTGAAGATTTGATTTTTAATCCTAATTTTTAATCCTAAAAATAAAGAAGATTAAAGTAAAATTGATTTAAGATTATGGAAAGAACTGAGACTAAGGATTCCATCATTAGCCAATTTTTCAAGTGATTTAGCATTAATAATTATCTTGCAACTCATACATTCAATTGATTCTAAATATTGCCAAAGTTAGATTTTGAAAATAATAGTTGTAAATCAAAAGTATGAGCCATCAATAGCTCTAAACTAAACATGACTCATCAAAAGAAAACACAACTAATTGATAAAAATAATTATTTCAAATTTAATTCAAAGCAAATAATCGTAAAAGAATCCAAAAAATTAATAAGATAAAAATATACCACTTAATTATTGGAAAAATGGCTTCCTCCGTCGCCTCAGCAATGAGGTCTAGCTCCTCATGTTGTAAACACTCTCAAGATGTGTATTCATGGCTCAAAAACCGTTTACAAAGATGAAAAGAATGAAAATTGTGTAAACAAAGAGTTTGCAACGGTGTCATAGTGTTGCAGACAACTGTTTCCACTATTGCAGAAAAAAAGTGCTTCTGCTGAAGATAAACATTATTTTTATGAAGATATCCATTGCCAATTGGTTGAAGAAACCGTTGCAGCTGGAGATAAATGTTGCAAAGACGAAGATATTCGTTGATGTTCAGTTGAAGAAATCGTCGCCTATTCATGTTCTTCACTACAACATCAACACTCTTTTTTTCTTCCTATTTTTTTTAATTGAAGCTCCCCCCTTTTTTACTCAATATCTTTGCTTTATATAGGATCCACAAACCCTAACAACCAATTCTAATCGATAAGGATCCAATAAAACAATCCAAAACAAACTACAAGTAAATCCCAAATCAGGGAGTAAACCCTTTTCCGACCATAAATCAAATTTTCACCATGTTTTCTCGGTCGAAAACTCCAAACATGATTGTATTGATATGTTTTGACTATTTCTTCATATATATAACTAGAAATCCACTTTTTATCCCATAAAATTCGCTTCCCAGACAACTCAGTTCTTTCACGTATAAAGAAAGTTTTTCCCGCCTTTTTTGAATTTTTGAAATTGAAAGGGGGTGCCCCTATCCAAGCTAGGTGCCTTTATCAACTAGCCTGGGTGCCTTTAGTAAATATTCTCGGGGGTGCTTTTATCACTTTTTCAGCCGATTTTTTTACAAATATTTATTTCCCAAAAATACCTATAAAGACATAAAACCCATAATAAGTACAAAATCGAGCACTAGTAATATAGAGAATTGAACACAATTTAGACACAAAAATGTTTTTATCAGTTTCATCTGATTTTTATTTTTGTTTTGTGTTTATAGACGAAACAAATTTTTGTTAGTGAAAACGGATACAGAGTGTTTTATGTTGAAACCAGTTTTGGTTTCATCTTATTTTGTTTCATTTTCTCGAGTATTTTGTTGACGAAACCAATGTTGTGATGATACGATAATTTTGTGTTGAAACCAGTTTTGGTTTCATGTTTCATTTTTATCTTGTATTTATCGACGAAACCAATTTTTGTTAGTGAAAACGAATACATATTGTTTTATATTGAAACAAGGTCTGGTTTCATCTGATTTTATTTTATTTTGTCGAGTATTTGTAGACGAAACCAATATTACTAATGATACGAAAGTTTTGTGTAAACTAATTTTAGTTTTATCTAATTTTGTTTCTTTATTCGAGTATTTTTTTATCGTCGCAACCTATGTTGGTGAAACGATAAGCTTATGTTGAAACTAAGTTTCAACTATTTTGAAAGATGATGATGATAGGGATGTTGATGGTAGTGCGTATTGGTGGTAGGGGTAATGCTTGGCGGCGGTGCTGGTTGGTAGTGGTTCCTGGTGGAGGTGATGATGGTGATGACAGTGGTGCTGCTTGGTAGTAGTGTTGCTGGTTGTTGGTGTTGCTGGTTGATAGTTGATGCGTCGGAAAACCGACTTTGTTTTACCGCAAACGCACATGTCGAAAGATGTAGACAATAGCAAATACGGTTCGTTCCCACAAGGAGTTTGGATTAAAATATATTTTTTTAGGTTTTTTATAAAGAATTAAATTAATTAAAACTATTTAATAAAGTTTGAAAACAGTAAGAGGAAAGTGTTAAGGTTCCGGGAATCCGTTGCAGATTAGGGTTTAATTGTGTTCGTCACAAAGGGTCTCAATTTCAAAAAGAATTGTTTGTTCTCAACCTAAAGTAGAATTTCGAAGTACTAAGTATACGGGGCATAAAGAGTCAAAGAATATTCATAAAACGATTTCATACAAGGTTTCAACAAGTCCTTCTACTAATCAAACAATGAACTATACATGGCATAGAACGTGAAAAATCATCGACAAGGTAAAACATTGAGAGAGAGACAAAACATTAATATTTAGTTCATACAGTTGAAAACTCTAGTTTTGAAACACAAAGAAAACCATCTCTACAAGTTCATCATTTTTCCCTAACAAGGAAATTAGCCCAACATGGCTTTCTCAAAAGCCATACAAATTAATTAAGAAAATAAACACAAACTAACCCGACGCACGGCTTCTCCCAAATTGTTTCTGTTCGTCCAGGTCTTTTCTATGTACGGAAGTGAAGTTTTTGTACTTGAGCTTGTCTCCACTCAAGGCTATTTATAGAGTTACTAGCCGCCTTGTAGAATCCTAACTAATTTAGGAAAGTATCACCACCAACAGTTCTATTCCGTGTGAAACACGAACTCAAACTTTCCTAAATCTCCCCTGACTTCTCGTGATAAACCATGTCCTGACTTCACGGTCAAGCCAAAATCCACATACAATCACCAGACCATAGCCAGCAGCTCCGTTCACCATTTCTTGCTATCACGTCTTCTCCATTCTCTTTTACATCCACCATTGTCATTGTCGCTGCCAACAGAAGACTCCACCTGACTCCATGTCCCACTCAAATCCAACAGAACCCATAAGCCACCGTAATCATCTCATGTTCTTCAACTGCCAAACTCACAACTCCAACCATTGCAGCGACTTTTCTTGTTCATTCTTACCCATTCTACAACCTTCTCTTCTACTCACGGACCATCAACAACCATTAGGAACCATGGACTCAAGCTCCTTAAAAGCTCCAAGAATTCGCTGCACTTTTCAAACTAAAAATCAGGTTCGTGCCATCTTGATCATGAATCATCTTCATCAGCCACCATAAATGGCAGCTGGTCGGTTGTCAATCGTCCAAAATAATCGAGTTCTTACTCTTCCAAAATAGATTTAAGTATAGCAAATAAGAACAAGTTCGTTCCTACAGAGAGGCTAATGATTGTTATTTACTTTCGGTTTCTTATCTAAAC
>JAJJMC010015859.1:12450688-12570940 GCA_023531435.1 Papaver californicum
AATACCTAGTAATTCACTCAAATATAGCAAATAAGGTTCAGGAAAAACTACTTTATATGTGTGAATTATGCACCTATCAGCAGCATCCATCGACTCAGGTCCACGAACAACAGCCATCATTCACAATCTTCATTCACTGCCATCCCATTCTTAACTGCACTTCATCTCCCATGATCGATTCATCACAGCCTCAGACTTTGCCATGATTATCATGGAAGCAAAACACCTTCTCTGTTCGGATAATGAAGATGAAAATGTCCCTTAGCCGCAATGTTGGCGCTTTTAATTAAGTTTGAATTATGGCAGCCCCAAGTAATAGTGCAGGTGCCCTTATCACTTAAATGAGTGATAGCCCTTAACGGAATGGTTGGTGCCTTTAGCAATCTTCTATTGAACTATCCCATTGTCAGTCTCACGAAACCGATAAGCTTAAATCCTCTTTTTGCCCATAACTTTCTCATACGAAGTCAGAATGACCTCGTTCTCTCGCCGTTGGCTTCGTAATTTAATTCTCTATGAAACGGAGGGTAGAAATCCTGGAATAGACTGAGATACTCTGGGTCTATGGCAATACTTCTCTTGTAAAGCTCCATTTCACTTGTTTCAGAGATGTAACTTGATAAAACACACAAACTAGAAAAGTAATAATAAAACACGGTAATTCACATGAAATCTAGAAAATAAGAATAAGGAAATGATACTTAAAATGTATAAATTATGCACTTATCAAATTCCCCCACACTTGCCTTTTGCTAGTCCTCGAGCAAACTAAAAATTTAAACTAATCTAAAATACAACTCCCTTTCGTTGAGGAAACGGTTACACTTAGCATGTGTAACAAGCCTTTAAACCCCTAGGTGTCCCTAGTGGACGAGTTATAGTCTCGTGAGGGTTTACAAGAGATTTACCCACAAAACCTACTCCAACTTCTAAGTATTCCAAAACACCTGCATCCAAAGAGCTACGAAGACATAAAGTTTCTGAACACTAACAATAAGAAGTTAGAAGTATAAAGAACATTATTCTCATGCTTAACTCTTGAGTTAGGAGAAAACCACCATGTAAAAGGATCTAGGTTCGAGAGTGACCGAATATTTCTGCATCACCAATAGGGTTTTATGAATTTGACACTCAAAGGACGAACTTTATGGTTCACACATGTGTGCAGGCAGGAATAAAGATAGAAATCCTACACACGTTGAATGGTAGGAAGGAAAGGTAACCTTCCGAATCATATGGAGATGTTATCCCATAGAAAGTGGGACGAAAAAGAACCCCTTTTTGTTTTTCTAGTGACCTCTAATAACGGAAATCAACCACTATGTAAGGATGAGAATGCTTAGTTACCTTCTCATCCGATCGGCAATCAACACCACTCTCACAGCATCCAATAGAATGTCTTCGGTCTTCAACTGTTGATGATGAACTCTTGAACTTCGTAGAACCTTGACAATTTGTAACTCATTTCCTCAATTTCTTGTTATAGAAAAATTCTCTATATATCTCTTCTTCCCCAAGGACTTATTGAAAGAATACAAAAGAAAATTTACACTAAAGCAATGATAACCGTTTTTTTTTTTTCCTTTTTTTTTTTGTTTTACAATATAAACTGAAAAATAAATGATAAAATTACTACGACCGTGCGATAAAGACTTTACCACTTGATTCATAACTTCACTAACTCATATCTTTTGATTTCTTTCGCTTTTGTACATAAGTCTTTAACATGTTAATTGTATTGTTACTTTACTTGAATATGAAATTTTCTCTTTCTTAAACGGTTGCTTTTAAACCTTGACTGTCTTCAAATTTTTGATGTTCTGCTTGTTGATAATATGTTTCTATGGACCTGTTATTGTCGAGAGAATGGTGCCAACTGCAAACAAGACTACAAGATAGAGTTAGCAATTCTGATGGCACCCTCATGATTGATAGAAATAGCACTCAAGAGATCAAAAAGTAGTGCTGAAATTGGTACGAGGTTAGGTAGCTCATCATTCTACCCGGAATTTGCGCAGATGAAACACTCTAAACGGACAATTTAAGGTTTGGTGCCTCACTCATGGGTATTGAATGATCAACAACTCTAATACTGTATTCTCTACCGGCAGTTTAAGTCCATTTTGGTGAGCTCTAGCCTCTCAATAACTAAGCACTGCCGAATATAGTTCTATAATAGTTCTAAGTTCAGTTGTTTCGGTTTGAACTCCGTATGTAAACGTAGCAAGAAGTATACTAAGTGACTCTAAAATATCTAAAAGTTGGAGGTTTTCATGCAAATAATTTCGAAAAGGTTGAAAATTTTCTACCTAAAAAGTGTATATTTAAGAACTCTATATGCTTACACTCCCCCACACTTAAACTTTACATTGTCCTCAATGTAAACTAACTCATCCAAAGTAAAATCAAGATGGGAAATCCTAAAATGATATAAAACAAGCAATCAAAAACTAAAAAGATAAGGTGAATGAAACAAATCTGATGGGTTGACTCCCATGAAGCAAATGATAGTATCATATATCAATAGCCGGAACAAATGTGGGTCATCTAGATCAAATAGTGCTATCACCAATAAAAGGAAACTGCAACAAGCCAATAAAAAGAACAAACCGAGCACACCCTTATCTAGTTTTCTGTTTAAGACAACTACTTCTAGCTGTGGTTCAGGTTTAGGCTCTATAAAAGGATCTAGATAAAATATTTCATGGGATGGATTTCCTCGTAGGCAGGATCAACAGGGTAAGGTTCTAGAGTCTGGAATAACTCAAGTAAGAACTTAGAAGCACATAATAATAACCTGAATAATTGTGGATCCTCAAAGTTAATCTGATTTGATTCACACAGTTGATTACTATGAAAATGGTCATTCTTAAGCAATTGTGTCGATTTTAGTCTCCTAAAGTAATCAGGTTTAGTCTCAAAACTTAATAACTGACACATTTGAAATTCATACGTTCCCACATATGGAAGAAAATATTTTGGTAGGAAAACAAAGTCAATCTTAGTATTATCGCCTAGGTAAACCACATCGACCAGAGGATGGGTTTCTAACAGCTGAACTGTTTTCTGGACATTAGGTTCAGAAAATATAGTTTGAAGATGATCTTGCAAAATAGTAGAGGTGCATATGTCAAGTCCCAAGTTAGGGACCTTTCTAAGAGTCAAAGGTAAGGTACAGGGAGATTGATAATCACCCCCATACTTAGAATCTTGGGTGTCTCTAGATAGACTAGTCACTATTTCCCTACTTTCTAGATCGTCAGGCGATGGTTTAAGGGTCAAGGTCATAGCTTTCTCGACAAATGGAATGAGGCGAGATTCGGGTAGGACTAAAGATTCAATTCTAGGCTTCCATTTATTAGTTTCTAACAGTGGTGTGGAGTCTAATAAGGCGTTGACTTCACAAATAACACTTTCATCATCAAAATCATGCCCAAAGTGCGTTAAAGAAGCCTCTAATAAATCATCTATATGGTTCTGCAAGTGAGTTTCATGGACTATCTCATCAATTATGCAAACAGTTTCATGATTAATTGGATCGTTATTATCCTCTTCTAAGTGACCAATATGAATCTCAGAATTTATATGATTATAAGGTATATCAGTTTGCACACATACTGCCTCTGAGTTATTAAACTCAACAATAGTATCCCCTGTATAAACAGGTTCTTCTAAATCATCATCATCATCTGAATAAATATGGTTTCTAATCCAAACCACATCCTTTTGAATAGGCATATCATCATTAATATGATCGTGATTTGGACAAGATACACTAGATTCAAATGTCATAACAGTGTCACCATTCTTATAATCACAAGTGTCAAGTTCATCATCACTCTCAAAACACACATATTCATCATCACTATCATCCTCAAATGTTTTCTGGAATGCCAGAACTCTCAATCTCTGTTCTAAACTAAGCGGTGCGTGTTTATAATACTTCTCATATATCATTAGAGGGTCATCCTTAATTACATCAGGTGGAACAAAAACTCCCTTATGCCTCTGTTCCATATGTTCCCGAATTGTCATCTTAAATGACGTCTCCTGAGAAGGAGTCATCATCCGTGAAGGTTCTTTCTCTTCCCTTTTCGAATGGTTCCAAAATGCAATAAAAGAAGCCAAATCATCGGGATCCATAATACCAAGCAAAATTTACCCAATAACTCACCTTGCAAAAGATTTACGAGAATATCAAATATTTACTTACCTCTCGTGTGTATAATTTATAAACAATCACAAGCAAGGCTGACTCAACCAAATCACCTATTGAATCTAGCAAACAAAAAGCATGATGGCTCCACTTAGATTGTTTCTAGACCAGCTTTTATTCTTTCGAAAGGCAACTAGTTACAGTTCTATAAAACCTCTTAGAACGATCCGAATTAGATTAAGTCGAAGAGAAACAGGATAAGCTCTAAGGAGCTTTGATAACCCTGTCTCTTTAGCAACTTTTCCCTGGGTTACAAGGCGGCTCTAATCAACTTAAAATAATCTTCCTGAACTTCGAGTTAGGCTAACAAAGTAACCAATACAGTCCTTTTGAACGAGTTTCCTTTAAGCTCGTTACCCTATCAGTCTCTTTCTATTCAAAATTTTAGGGTTTAGGTTCGCGTTTGGTAACGTGTTCCTAAAGCGGGCAAGAAGGAAACGGTGATGAAATTTGAGTCCTTATCTTATATGGCCAGTTCTTGCCCTTTACTAGAAAAGTAAATCCGTATTTAGGTCCTCAACATATATGCACACGAAGGAATACAGTAAACCCACTTGCAAGGGATTCGTGGGTTGATCGAATCTTACCTCCCGTAACAGACGGGGGATGAACTGTTGAAGTCGACTCATGCCACTGACTCCTGTGTCAGCGTACGAACCCAAGGGGCCGAGACAATATAGTAATTGTCGTCCTTCCCTGTGCAGTTTATATTTAATACTACCCTTCCGTAGGGTTTAAAAATAATATTAATGTCCGTAATGTCCAAAACTAAAAGAAAATTACAAAAATAATCAAAAATTTCCTAGTACAGTTTTCTAAATTAAATTAACTAATAAAAATCCTAAAAAGTAAAAATTAACTATTTGTCTTCTTCTCCGTTCTTTCAGCTTTAACTTTACTCCAAGTCTTTTAATCACCAAAATCTTTGGCTCAATTTATTTTCGTTTCCATTCCTAAAACTGCAGCAGAAGATAAATACCAAAAAAACGTAAAATAGAACAAAATAATAAAAATTTAAAAATAAAATCCAACCTAAAAATAATCTAATCGAAAAACAACTCCCCGGCAGCAGCGCCAAAAACTTGATGCGTCGGAAAACCGACTTTGTTTTACCGCAAGCGCACAGTGTCGAAAGATGTAGACAAGAGCAAATACGGTTCGTTCCTACAAGGAGTTTGGATTAAAATATATTATTTTAGGTTTTTTTATAAATGATTAAATTAATTAAAACTATTTAATAAAGTTTGAAAACAGTAAGCGGAAAGTGTTAAGGTTCCGGGAATCCGTTGTAGATTAGGGTTTAATTGTGTTCGTCACAAAGGGTCTCAATTTCAAAAAGAATTATTTGTTCTCAACCTAAAGTAGAATTTCGAAGTACTAAGTATACAGGGCATAAAGAGTCAAAGAATATTCATAAAACGATTTCATACAAGGTTTCAACGAGTCCTTCTACTAATCAAACAATGAACTATACATGGCATAGAATATGAAAAATCATCCAGAAGGTAAAACATTGAGAGAGAGACAAAACATTAATATTTAGTTCATACAGTTGAAAACTCTAGTTTTGAAACACAAAGAAAACCATCTCTACAAGTTCATCATTTTTCCCTAACAAGGAAATTAGCCCAACATGGCTTTCTCAAAAGCCATACAAATTAATTAAGAAAATAAACACAAACTTACCCGACGCACGGCTTCTCCCAAATTGTTTCTGTTCGTCCAGGTCCTGTCTGTGTCCGGAAGTGAAGTTTTTGTACCTGAGCTTGTCTCCACTCAAGGCTATTTATGGAGTTACCAGCCGCCTTGTAGAATCCTAACTAATTTAGAAAAGTGTCACCACCAACAGTTCTATTCCGTGTGAAACACGAACTCAAACTTTCCTAAATCTCCCCTGACTTCTCGTGATAAACCATGTCCTGACTTCACGGTCAAGCCAAAATCCACAGACAATCACCAGACCATAGCCAGCAGCTCCGTTCACCATTTCTTGCTATCACGTCTTCTCCATTCTCTTTTACAGCCACCATTGTCATTGTCGCAGCCAACAGAAGACTCCACCTGACTCCGTATCCCACTCAAATCCAACAGAACCCATCAGCCACCGTAATCATCTCATGTTCTTCAACTGCCAAGCTCACAACTCCAATCATTGCAGCGACTTTTCTTTTTCATTCTTACCCATTATACAACCTTCTCTTCTACTCACGGACCATCAACATCCATTAGGAACCATGGACTCAAGCTCCTTAAAATCTCCAAGAATTCGCTGCACTTTTCAAACCAAAAATCAGGTTCGTGTCATCTTGATCATGAATCATCTTCATTAGCCACCATTAATGGCAGCATCCATCGACTCAGGTCCACGAACAACAACCATCATTCACAATCTTCATTCACTGCCATCCCATTCTTAACTGCACTTCATCTCCCATGATCGATTCATCACAGCCTCAGACTTTGCCATGATTATCATGGAATCAAAACACCTTCTCTGTTCGGATAATGAAGATGAAAATGTCCCTTAGCCGCAATGTTGGCGCTTTTAATTAAGTTTGAATTATGGAAGCCCCAAGTAATAGTGCAGGTACCCTTATCACTTAAATGAGTGACAGCACTTAACGGAATGGTTGGTGCCGTTAGCAATCTTCTATTGAACTATCCCATTGTCAGTCTCACGAAACCGATAAGCTTAAATCCTCTTTTTGCCCATAACTTTCTCATACGAAGTCAGAATGACCTCGTTCTCTCGCCGTTGGCTTCGTAATTTAATTCTCTATGAAACGGAGGGTAGAAATCCTGGAATAGACTGAGATCCTCTGGTTCTCTGGCAATACTTCTCTTGTAAAGCTCCATTTCACTTGATTCAGAGATGTAACATGATAAAACACACAAACTAGAAAAGTAATAATAAAACACGGTAATTCACACAAAATCTAACAAATAAGAATAAGGAAATGATACTTAAAATGTATAAATTATACACTTATCAATGATGGTGCTAGTTGATGGTGTTGGATGATGGTGATGGTGGTGCTGGTTGGTGGCGGTGGGGTTGTGCTGGTTGGTGGAAGTGTTGCTGGTTAGTGGTGATGCTAGTTGGTGATGTGGTGGTGCTGATAATGACAGTAGTGGTAGTTGGTGGCAGCATGATGGTGCTAGTATTGGTGGTGGTGATAGTGTTTTTTGGTGGTGGTGGTGGTGGTGGTGGTGGTGCTACTGGTGATGTTGGTGGCGGTAGCGGTGCTGGTTGGTGGCAACAGTGGTGCTGGTTGGTGGTTGTGTTGGTTGGTGATGAGGTGTTGCTGGTAATGGTGTTGGGCTGAATTAAAAAAAAGGTAGCTAAAAAAAATTAGATTGTTTAAGAATTTTATGGGTATTTTGGTTTTGTTGGTTTGTAGATGAAAATAGACATATTTTGGGTTTTAATCCGCTCGTTAAAATAAAAACTAATTTTATTTATTAGATAACTAGTTTTTTTTTCTTCTTCTTTTTAATAGAAACAAATAAGTTTTATTGAGATTTTTTTTTAGCCCAAGAAGAATTTTTTACTAAAGGATAAAAAGGAAACAAGTACAAAAACAAAGAAGCAAACAGACCAAAGCACACTAGTGATCTCTAGTGAAGCAGTTTCTAGCTTCTTCATTTATAACCTGACTAATGATATTTGGTGGATCATCACACCAAATTAATTTGAAACTTAATACTACTTCTAGTAAATTTAGCAAGCTTATCAGCCAGTGGCGGACCTAGAGGGGGTCAAGTGGGGTCAGCAGACCCACTCGATTTTGGATCTGAGAGTAATAGTAAGTGGTAAGTGGTAAGGTGACCCCACTTACACTTTGTTATTTTTCCTATTTTGACCCTAGTTAAACAAATTTCTGAGTCCGCCACTGTTATCAACTGCTTGGTTACAAAACTTTTTTTAAAACGAAAACACACACGACCTAATAGTAGAAAGTACAGACTGACATTCAAGGAGAATATGATGATCCTCCCATCTATAACTAGAAACATCTCTATTGTAGCAAAGTTATAATTTTTTGCTAAAATGTTACAGACCAGAGAGAGAAAGTTTTTATAACTTTCCATAATAGTTCTACTTCTTCTAAGTAGCTTGAAGATACCATCTGACACCTGGTTCCCATCTCTGCTTACATAAAAAAAAACTTTCAGAAACTAAAGAAAGAACTAAGATATTTTTTTACGGTCTGTCTAGTATGAAACCTATTTCCATACTTTATGAATGAATCCCCTTTTATATAGATGACATGTTGTCTACAAAACAGTTACAAAAAGGTTTATATTTTTTTAATGTTTTAAATTCAAGTGGTTTCATGTATAAGAGGTAATAAAGTGACGAGATGTCATTACATAGGACGGGATTCATATCCTAAATATGGAAACGGGTTTCATATTAAATAAATTCTTTTACTTATTTCATTAACTAGATTTCTGTTTTTCATTATGTAGTTAGACTACTATAGCATAAAAAAAAGTTGAAACTGCTACTAAAATCGATTCAGTAACTAGTTTTGCTGCTTCAATGTGAATTTTCTCCAGTTTTATAGCTTTGGCCCACCGTAAAGCCTCTTGGACAGTGTTATGGACTCAATGTTCCTTAGAGCAAGGATTATGGGTAGAGTGTTCTCCTTCAAAACGAAGGAGTTTAATCAAAATTGATTAAATTAGACTCCACTATGGGTAAAGTGTTCTCCTTCAAACACCCAAAGTCTTTCGTACACTCCTTCAATCGAAAGAGTGGTCGCCAGTCTTCACTAGCCGGGTAAAATACAACCGTCGAGGCTAGGGATGCACATACCCGACCCGAACCCGCCACCCGACCCGCACCCGCCAGTTTTGACCTGACCCGCACCCGACCCGCTGATAAACGGGTCGGGTGCGGGTGATACCTTCTCTCACCCGACCCACCCGCCCAACCCGCCAGAAACTCGTATACAATTCTTCTTCTTTTTATTTCCCTTGGAGTTAGTATGTGAACCATTTATTACTTTCACCTTCTCCTTTTTCTTCTCATCCACCACCTCCATCACCACCACGAGACTGTAGATTTAGGTTGGAAGACTAAGGATGAAATTCGAATTTTTTTGAAGCTATATTAGGAGTTATTTCCAGATTTATGTATATATTCTTCTCTAATATCACTTCTTTTGATTAGAAATTGAAATAATTTAAAGCTAGGGTTTAATTTTTTTTGGAATTGTACATCTGCCATATCATGATCTGGAAACTAGGATAATTTTGGGTCAGTTTCTTGTTTGTAAGATTTAGGTGTTTATTTATTTCCAAGCTAAATGATTTAGTTTTGTCAATACGTGGATTTTGAGATTTGGGTGTTTGCTTGTTTTCGATTTTGAACTCAAACTCTCTGCAATTTTATGCAGTTAGTTCGATGGGGGAAGGGTAGTTACCGATGTTTCAATTTTAACTTCAATTGTATTGCAGGTCATTTCCTTTTGACAGATCTTTTGTTGGACTCCATTTCTTTGATGAGCCTTTCCTTGAGAAGTAATTCCCTCCTCTCTCTCTCTCTATTTCTTTATCACCAAATGATTGTGAGGATATGGTTAGATTGATTTTGTTTGCATTTCTATTCGTTAATCATGATTTTTTTTCAGATCGGAAATTGGTTCATGTCTGTGTTTAATTTTGATAGATTTGTAGTTTGCAGAGAAAATGATTCATGATTAAGCAAATCTTATTTTAATGGATAGGTCTTAGTTTGATAAGTCTAGGTCTACTTATCTTATCGGTATTTTAGATCGTTTCAGCTGATTAATCTTGTTTTATTATGCTGAAAGTTGGTTCAATTTCGTTATGAGAATGGATCAGATGAAAATTGCATAACAGAAAACATTTTTGTTTTTTTTCTTCTTCTTTTCATGGATCTGAGTCTATAGATTTACTTGTATCTGATTTCCTTGTATGAGGTTTAAGATCACGAAAGAAATGGTTACCCAATCTGAAAAGAAGTAAATCAGATACAAGTAAACATGAGAATGCTTTTTCCTTGAATCTGGGCGGGTGACCCGCACCCGACCCGTCAAAATGACGGGTCAGACTCGACCCACCCGACCCGCCAACTGGAGGGTAAATATTTCAGTCACCCGCCAACTGGCGGGTCGGGTGCTGGTGAGGCCAAAGCCGACCCACCCAACCCGATATGCAGCCCTAGTCGAGGCTAAACGGGGGATCTTCACCCGTCCAAGTAATCTTAGACGGGTGAAGTTTTCCCGTCGAGGTAAAAGTTTCATCCAACAATTGTGATCTATGAAAATATATCCTAGGTAAAAGTTTCATCCAACAGTTGTGATCTATAAAAAATATATTTGAAAGCCAGACGGGTTTTCTTTCATGCATCTACGCCTAAGATGTTCCCCAAAGTCAATATCTCGACCTTCCTAAGACTTTCTTACATGCCTTCATGCCTAAGATGTTCACCAAATCCTACATTCGCGACCTTCCTAAGACGAATTCCTATGAAGTTTCACCGAACTAAGCCAGCAGCCACTTCACCTGCGTCGAGACATTCTTTTGGAACAACTAAGTCAGCAAAACTAAGACTACCAAACAGCCGACCACCCGTTTGGTTATTTTTTTATTTTAAAAGTAAACGAAGATCTTCACCGGTCTAGTTTCTTTTTCACTATTGCTTTGTAGTGCAAAAATCCCTCCCCTCCACCTATTTTTTCCCTACTGTTTTATAGAATACTTGAACTTATCCTATAGCCGTTCTTTCAAAATTCAAACAGCGCCACAAGATCCGCTTCCTGGTACACGTCCCACGAGATCCTTGATTCATGAAACTGTAAAAGTTAGAAAACTCTCGTATAATTTTAGGTCCCACACATTTCAGCCAAACCATTAACCTGTTTACTAGTGACAAGTGTCATTTAACAAAGATACCCAACTGTATAGGATCCCTTAAAATCTCTTCTACTCTTAAAAAACCAAATCACAATCATAAAACCAACATATTCTTTTCTTCTTCTTGTTATTTGAGTTTGGGTTTGTTTTTGAGTGTTAGAGAGAAAATGACAGATACCACAGATGATATTGCAGAAGAAATATCATTTCAAAGCTTTGAAGATGATTGTAGATTACTTGGTAGTCTTCTTAATGAAGTTCTTCAGAGAGAAGTTGGTCATAAAATCATGGACAAGTTTGAAAGAAATAGAGTTCTTGCTCAGGTACTAACTAACCAATCTCTATTGTGCACTTCATAAATCAGAAAATCACTGTATCTTTGTTATTTGTTTTCACTTAGGTTGTCTGTTTGTATGATAATTTTGAGATTTTTTTGTCTGTGTTTGAGTTTCTGGGTATTCATTGTTTTCTGTTGACGTTTCTTGTATTTCTTAAATCTGTTGTTTGTTTCTGTGACTAGAGTGATTTTAGTATGACCGGAAAACTGAATTTTTTTTGTATCTGCTTTATTTGATTATACTTATGTTACATGCACACCCATAATAATGATTCACATGGTTGTATTTGGTTATCTTGTTTTTGATGTTTAAGTACTCTGCTTTTCATCTGATGCTAAAATGGTGAGTATAATTTTTGGTATATGTGTGGGTTTGGGGTGATTAGATTGATTTTATTTATTTTTTTGTTATTAGAGTGCATGTAATATGAGGATGGCAAATATTGAAGATATGGCTGAGCTACTTGAGAAGCAATTAGTATCTGAAATATCCTATATGACTCTCGACGAAGCTTTAACTCTGGCTAGAGCATTCAGCCATTATCTCAATCTAATGGGTATTGCTGAGACCCATCACAGGTAAATGTATAGCTCATTTTGTTATTCAGAAAGATTGTGATCTATTTTTATTGGAGAAATTGCAACCTGTAACTGTAAATTGTTGGCAAACTGTTTCTTTGTGCAGGGTACGTAAAACAAGGAATATGGCAGTTTTGTCGAAGTCTTGCGATGACACGTTTAATCAGTTGATACAGAGGTGGAGTTTCACCAGATGAGCTCTATGAGACGGTCTGCAAGCAGGAGGTCGAAATTGTTCCTACAGCGCATCCTACACAGATAAATAGACGAACATTGCAGAATAAGCACATTAGAATTGCGGTAAGATGTTTTGATATATTTTTGGTGTGATCAACTAAATTACGCTTATGATTATTGTTATTTGGATCTTACTAAACTTCTTTCCTTGCAGCATCTCTTGGAATACAATGATCGACCTGATCTTAGCCATGAAGATCGCGAGATGTTGGTAGAAGATTTGGTACTTCTTGCCGCTTCTGAAATCTATGGATAACCTTGTCTTTTGTTGTATAATATGAGTCCGTGAGTGTTGACATATACATCTGGTTTTGGTAGGTGAGAGAGATAACATCAATATGGCAGACGGATGAATTGAGGCGCCACAAACCAACACCAGTAGATGAAGCTAGGGCTGGTAAGATACTAGATTGAACAAAATACAATCTTAATTGATTGGATTCTATATAATTGTACCTTTGTTTTGCATCTTAGGTTTGCACGTTGTGGAACAGTCTCTTTGGAGAGCAATGCCTCACTATTTACGTCGTGTCAGTAATGCTTTAAAGAAGATGTGTACATTCAATTCTTGTATGTCAAGTATCTGCGCCTTAATTCTTACCAGATGCTTTTCATCCATTGGCCAAGCGATCAGTGGAAAGTTGCTCTTCTTGAAGGACAATAAACTCCATGGGATGCTTTCTGCATTAGGATGAGACTTTGAATCTGATAGTGGAAATTATCATGTTCATTTAAGCTATTTTTTGACATTCAAAATTTCTAATGTTGTAATCTTTCCCACAGCACACAGGACGGCCACTTCCAATGACTGCGACTCTAATAAAATTTGGCTCTTGGATGGGGGGTGATAGAGATGGAAATCCCAACGTAAAATCAAAGATGAGTCTAGTACCCCTAATTACCTTAACTTTCTTCCTTTTCTCTTCAAGTAATGCTTGACATTTAGATTTTCATTTGATGAACCTGTGTTGTTGCTGATGGTAGGTCACAAAAGACGTAACTCTTCTATCACGGTGGATGGCAACTGATCTATACATCCGTTAAGTTGACAGCCTTAGATTTGAGCTCTCTATGAATAAATGCAGTAATGAACTGTCGAGATACGTACAGGAGATTGTACGAAAAGGTTTGTACAACGACTTATTTTTGGGATTTTTCAAAAAGAAAAAAGTAAATCTTATGGGAGTGCTGTCTACAAAGCCTGTTACAGCCTGTTATTTTATTTAACCATCCTACGTTGTGCGATTTGGCGTTATTTTTTTCATGCAGCTGCATGGGAACTATTTCATTGCTAAATGTGATTATCTGGGAAACTTTTCTGTAGAAGCTGCATCGGAGGAGCAACCTAAGATTTGGAATCAGTCATTGAACAGAGGTCAATCGAAGAATTACAGTCCACAAGCTCTGGCCCTGCCAACCCAACTTCCAGCTGGTGCAGCTCTGCCATCTTGCAAAGGCAAGTCTTTCTTTGTATTGTGGTTCTTCTCAGATTCTATGCTATTATTGGTAGTTGGAAGTTTATTGAAAATTTTATTTTGTAGTGTAGATGGTGGGGAATCTCAATACCCGAGACTGGAATTTCCAGGCTCAGATCGTCAGGTAAAAGATAACTAGATAAACTTTGGTTTCAGTTACTTTCTTTACGCGTAAATTAGGCATTCTTAGCTTTAAGGAGTATCATATTTAACAATTTATTCATATAAATCTGTGATTCTAGGAAGGTCTGGCTCAAAATTCTAAGAAACCATTCAGGAACGGAAACATTACTATACCTAACAACATCAAAGCTTCTTCTGGCAACGTTCAGTCACCTGTAACACCAAAATCTGGCAATCAACTCCTTGCTCAGAGAAAACTATTTGCAGAATCTCAGATAGGCAGGTCTAGCTTCCAGAAGCTGCTAGAGCCAACCCTTCCCCAGCTTCCTGGAAATGCTCCATACAGAGTTTTCCTCGGTAGTGTGAAGGATAAGGTGATGTTTATTTCCTTCGACCAACATTAACTTAAAAGAGTTCATTGGTTTGTTATAAGATTTCTTTTTGTTTGTCAACACAAGTTACCCATTTGCCAAAATATTTATTTGTTTTTTCCTTTTAATCCTCATACTTCTATGATCTCATTCTCTATTGTCTTTGTGTCCAATGAATTTAGCTAATGAAAACGCGGCGATGATTGGAGCTCTTACTTGAAGATCTACCTTGTGACCATGATCCTTTGGAATACTACGAAAACTCAGATCAACTTTTGGAACCATTAATTCTATGCTATGAGTCCTTGGTATACAAATCTCCGTACATTCAAATTTTCGTCTGCTATTGTATACTTGGATAATAAATTGTATGTGTGTCATCACTTCTTGTGCAGCAATCGTGTGGGTCTGGCCCCCTTGCTGATGGCAGACTGGCAGATTTGATCCGAAGGGTTGCTACCTTTGGGATGGTATAAATGAAGCTCGATTTGCGTCAGGTGTGTTTTTTTATTGTGGATCTGAGCAGCAATATATTTTTAAAATCAGTTTAATGTATATAGAATTTTCTTCCCTGTTTCAGGAATCTGGCAGACATGCTGAAGCTTTAGATGCAATTACTCGATACTTGGATATGGGAGTATATAGTGAGTGGGATGAAGACAAAAAGCTGGAATTTTTAACTAGAGAGCTCAAAGGCAAGAGGCCTCTAGTCCCTCCGACAATAGATGTAAGCATTCAGGTCTTGTCTATGAGGATTTAGTCCATAGCTGGAATCCTGGAACTATAATCACAGATAGTACCCTAGCAATTAGTATCCAGAAGAAAGTTGGTTCTTGTTTCTGTTTCTATTTTATCATCACTCACCAGTGGTGCCATTTTATGTCTTTGCTCATTGGTTTATTAGTTATTACATTATAGGTTGTTCCTGATGTGAAAGAAGTCTTGGGCACCTTCCGCGTTGCTGCTGAGCTAGGGAGCGACTCACTCGGGGCCTACGTTATTTCGATGGCCTCCCATGTATGCAGTTATATTGATATTTAAAATTATGTTTTCACATTTTGATCTACTTAATTTGATCTTCTCAAATCTAGATGCTAACTTGAGATCATAGATAACATTGATCCTGTATGTCACATACAGGCAAGTGATGTTCTGGCTGTGGAGCTCTTACAAAAAGATGCTAGACTAGCTGTTAGTGGGGAGATTGGGAGACCCTGTCCTGGCGGAACGTAAGATTTCGACTGAAAAGAGTCATTTCCTGAATCTCTAATCCTATTAAAATATGATCTGTAAGCTAGGGTTATCTTTATGAAATTGAGTTTAGCCAATCTATTGGAGGATTATATGTATAGGAAATGGCTGAAACAAACTGAATGAAAAACAAATACCCAGTGGATCTTAGTTTACGTCAACTATATTTTGCATCAATTATATTGGTTGTTTGCTCATTTAACAGGTTAAGAGTAGTTCCTCAATTTGAAACTGTGAAAGACTTGAGAGGAGCTGGTTCTGTGATCAGGAAGTTGTTATCCATTGATTGGTACAGGGAGCACATCTTGAAAAATCATAATGGACATCAAGAGGTACATATTGTAAAATAATTTTGGCGAGTCTATCTTTATGAACCTTTAGGTTGATGAGATTTATTGTTGAACAGGTCATGGTTGGTTATTCTGATTCGGGTAAAGATGCCGGACGCTTCACTGCAGCATGGGAACTGTACAAAGCCCAAGAGGATGTTGTTGCTGCCTGCAATGAGTTTGGCATTAAAGTAACATTGTTCCATGGACGTGGAGGGAGCATTGGTCGTGGTGGCGGTCCGACACATCTTGCCATTCAGTCCCAACCACCAGGTTCCGTAATGGTAAGCCATACTGTTTCCAAGTGCTTCTGTCTAGTGTCTACAAGTAATTCATGCTATAATGTTTTGTTTCATTGGAAAGGGCTTACTCTTCAAGGCTTAAAATCAAAACTGAACCAAATTGGTTCCTGAAGTTGAAAAACCAAGATTTTCATTTAAGACATGATAAAATAAAGATGAAAAAACAAGATTACTAAACTAAGCATGATCAGTACCAATGAAACCCAAAGCAGTTTTGTTTGAACTAACCGAGCCTTGGGGAGTTGTTTTGTACTTCCAGGGTACACTCCGATCAACCGAACAAGGTGAGATGGTGGAAGCTAAGTTTGGTTTGCCACAAACAGCTGTTAGACAACTCGAGATCTACACATCCGCCGTACTTCTTGCAACTCTCCAGCCCTCACCCTCCAAGAGAAGACAAATGGAGAACTATCATGGAGGAAATATCAAAAATCAGTTGTAACAGTTACCGGAGTACTGTGTACGAAAACCCTGAATTCCTTGCCTATTTCCATGAAGCTACTCCGCAAGCTGAGCTTGGGTTCCTTAACATAGGACCTGCAAGAAGAAAGAGCTCAACTGGTATAGGGCATCTTCGTGCCATTCCATGGGTATTTGCATGGACCCAAACACGGTTTGTTCTTCCGACTTGGCTTGGTGTTGGCGCTGGCCTAAAAGGTGCATGCGAGAAAGGATATACAGAAGATTTAAGAGAAATGTACAGAGAATGGCCGTTCTTTCAATCAACTGTAGATCTTATAGAGATGGTTCTAGGAAAAGCTGATATACCTATAGCTAAGCATTACGACGAAGTTCTTGTTTCTGAGAGCAGAAGAGAACTGGGCGAAGAACTGAGGAGGGAGCTATTGGCTACGGGAAAATTTGTATTGGTGGTTAGTGAGCATGAAAAACACTCAGTAAATAACCGGAGTTTGAGAAGACTGATAGAGAGTAGACTTCCTTACTTAAATCCAATCAACATGTTACAGGTTGAGATATTAAGGAGGTTGAGGCATGATGACGATAATCACAAGCTTCGAGATGCATTGCTTATCACAATCAATGGGATAGCTGCTGGTATGAGGAACACAGGTTGATTTGGATAATATATGAATATGCTTTTCTTTTTCTTTGAGTCGACGGATTCAGTGGATTCAGTAGCGGTCAAGTGTTTGAAGACCCTTTCTTTCATTTCCTTTGTTTCTTGTTTCCGATCTCATTATCTAGATCTATATATATGCAATCTGGTATAGAGATGGAGAACATATATGATAAATCCATAAATTTTGGCAACAAGAAATTTTAGATTTGTAGGATTACGTTGAATTCCCAAGTTTGTCCAATCACTTGTATACTGCTTGTTACCTGTTGTTCTTAGAGAACTTTCGTTTTTGATAAAATTGCTCCAAGAGAACTGAGACGAGTGACATTCTTAGTTGCTTGTTGCTGGTTGGAGGTTTATATGCATATATTACTAGTCTGTAACAATAGACTAGCTATTTTTCTGCCCTCAGGAATTTCATGTTTCAGTTTCACCCTACAATTTACTCATAAACCACATCTTTCGTACTTCGATTCCATTCAACACCCAAATGAACATTGATGTGTTGATCCGAAATTCCGAGTGCCCAAATTGAATCGATGATACGTGAAGTGTCAGAAAGGAAATGAATTTTAGTTGTTATTAAGGCAAAAGCTGTGAGAACCTCCAAAAAATCGCAAGTCATGCCACAAAAATGGATCGTATCTGTACCGGTATCTAATCTCTTCGAATGACTACAAAAATGAGTTTTTTTTAGAACAATGCTACAAAATTGACTTTCTAAATGAATACGTTCTCTTTATTAGGGAAAACAAAAGGCAACCACACCAACAGCGTTTTTCTTTCAAGGAGCTCTGTCAAAGGGCTTTGTGTCGTTGTAATAAACATCAGCATCCATGGCCTCCTTTGAAGCTGTTTCAGAACAATAAGGGTTTGCAGCCATTGACTTCATAACTCTCTTCTTCTCACACATTCCTTCAGAGAAAAATATATAGGGGGTTAGACATGACCATCCACCCCTCCCAACTCTTTTATTTGCGTATGATCATAGTTTTAGAATTTCAATTAGCATCGAAGTCAAATATAACTTTAAGACTAGGAAATAGGATCAGTATAACCGATCAAACACTCATCTCGTTAACATATGCATCCATTTCATTGATTGTGTTTTTTTTTAAATAGCAATGCACCAACTATAAAGGAATCCTCGGAATAGATCAAAGAAGAGAAACTATTGTTACGAATATAAAACCTAGTAGGGGCATGGAACTATGAGAAACAACAAAATGATCTATTCCAAATCACAACTCGATGAATTTAGTAGATACTTTTAGTCTTAAAACGAATCATAACCAAATTCAAGTATGAAAGACAGGAAAAAGCGAGTAGTCGACACCCTATTCTATTTTTTTTTCTTATCAACAGTGTGGTATTCAGCCCAAGATATCATGAAAGCAGCATCTTAAGCTAAATTCAAGGAAAAGCACTGCAAGTATGTGGCATCTGATGGTAGCAGGAGTATTTTCGTACAATTTAAAGGCAGACATGGTGATGTGTTTTTTTGCCGAGCACAGGAATATCATGGTGACTTCTTTCTTATCTAGCTAGATCATTTAACAAGAAAGGAAATGGATACACAGTTAGCCGTTTGAACCATGTAGGATTTGCAGTTTCTCAAACAACATCAAGGCTCAGATTTAACATATATGAGTTATGCTTTCATTACATAACATGCTATGAGATAGACTTCTACACTGACAATATTCTAATCCAAAACCCATTAACCCAGTAAATGATTCAACTTACCAAAAACACAACAGATGCTATTTAACGTGATAAGACTCACATGTTCATGACCTCTTAACCTCATGAACCCACGCAACAACTCCTGCTTGTAGTGGCAATCACCACTTAGATGTCCAGCACGAATCTGAAAGTCATCAAGAACAATAGAAGTTACTTCGGGTATTATAAATCAACTGTTAGAGAAAATGGCTTTAGATTTAATTTTTTTGGTCTTGGATATAATGGGTTTATGACCAAGGGTCACTAAGGAAAACTAGCACATTTTCACTTTTGTGAATGAACCTTTAGTCCCACATTGGGGAAACTAAAGATGTTTCTCTCCATATTACTTAGAAATTTGCATATAAGGCTGGCCCCTTAGGGGTTTAAACTCTTTTGTGGTTGGGAGAGGACTAAGGCTATGGGCTAGTTGGTGCAACCATACATTTCACACACGCGCGGTGCTTCGTACCCCGCCGCCGTCCGTCCGTCGGGTCGGGCTCAGGTGTGGGTGTGGCTGCTGGTCAACCAAGACTTATCTTTTTGGACAAAATAAATAATTTAAAACTAAATTAAATTTTGTTTTAATGTGGGGGGCGTCTGACTCGGCGAGATTTGAGTTGAATTAAAGATTGAATAAATTTGCCTGTTTTAGTTCCGTTTTAAACATTATGATCGTGCTACATGCACAAAATTGAATTTCAATCAATAGCCATTAAATCTATTCTCTTCTTCTGCCCATAAAAGAAAAACAATTTTTTTCATTTGAACTTACACCAGAAGCAACTACTATCCTGACTACTTTTCCCCTCTTCCTGCTTTGTTTTGCGCACTGCTTGTTTATTTCCCTTCCGCAACTATCTTGTTGAGTTCTTGAGGGTGATTTGTATTGTGCTTATACAAGTCATAACATGCAGTTCTATCCTGGACACATCTCCGCTGTGGGGGTATAGCATCTCTCATTCTTGAGGAGTACCCGCGGACTATTGTGTTAAGGACAATTTGCTGAGCAGGTGGATATGTCCATTGTGTGTGTATCAATTCAGAGATTTCATTAACGTTAACAACTTCTTCTGTTTAATATATTCATTGTTGCAGATCCAACAATCTTAGCACAATAGACTTCTTCTGTAACAATGGGTAAAAATGATGTTGACAGACCAGAAAAATTCAGTGGAAAAGATTTCAAAAGATGACAATCAAAGATGTTGTTCTTTCTGAGTTTTCACATGTTAGATGAATTAGTTCTGAAATCTTTTGATGAGAGTTTGAATGATGCTGGAAATGAAAGGGAGTTGGAAAGTTGGGTTAGACAGAACTATATGGCAAAAAATCATATTCTGAATTGTTTAGAAGATGCACTGTATGATTTTTATAATGCAAAAAATAACTTTTCTGCTTTTGATTTATGGGCTGCTTTAGAGGAAAAATACCAAGATGAAACTGCTGGAAGTAAGAAATTTTTGGTAGCTAGGTTCCTGGAATACAAAATGTCAAATGAAAAATCTGTGGTTGATCAATTCCTTGAACTTCAACGTATTATATCAATGAAATTCTTGCTGAAGGTATGGTGATAGATGAAACGTCTTAAGTGCCTGCTGTGATTGAGAAATTACCGTCTTCCTGGTCTGAATACAAACGTAGATTGAGACATGAAACTGGTGAAGTTAGTATGGTTGATTTGGGTAAGAATATTCAAGTGGAAGAATTACTGTGCTCTAAAGACAAGAACGTATCTTCTGCAAGGGACATGTCCAACAAGGCTCATGTAATTGAACACAAGTCTTCCAATACTGAAAAGGGAGACAACAACAAACGCAATCCTAAGCCTGGTCATCACAAGAAAGGTATATTTCAGAAACCCAAATCTGGCCTTGGTAAAATTAAATGTGCCTGTTATGTTTGTGGAACTCCTGGCCATATGTCAATGCACTGTAGAAAACGTAAGGACTTTAATAATAAGAAAAATAATGTTAATTTGGTTGAAAACAACAAAACCGAGTTTTCTCGCACGGTGTCTGAAGTCAATTTGGTAACCAATGTGACAGACTGGTGGGTAGATTCCGGTGCTACCAAGCATGTCTGTGGAAACAAAGATATGTTCACCTCCTATCAGAAGGTAGGGGAAGGGGAGAAAATCTACATGGGTAACTCATCTGCAGCACAGGTTGCAGGAAAAGGCAAAGTTGGGCTAAAGCTCACTTCTGAAAAGACTCTCACATTGAATGAAGTTCTTCATGTTCCGGACATCTGCAAAAATCTTGTATCTTGTGGTGTTTTAGATGATAAGGGTTTTAAACTTGTTTTTGTTACTGAGAAAGTTATTGTCACTAAGGGTAAGGATTATGTAGGAAAGGGTTATAAGACTGAGGGTCTCTACAAACTTAACGTAACCTCTGATGAAATGAATAAAATTGATTCTTCTGCTTATGTTTGTGTGTCATTGAATGTTTGGCATGGTATACTTGGACATGTAAACTATAAGTCAATGCATAAACTGGCTAGCATAGGCTGCATACCCAAATTTAGTTTGGATAATGAACATAAATGTGAAGTATGTGTAGAATCAAAATATGCTAAAAAACCTTTTAGAAAAAATATTCAGAGAAATTCTAAACCCTTAGAATTAATTCATTCATACGTAGTTGACATGAAATCAGTTCAAACTAGAGGTGGTAAGAAATGGTTTGTCACTTTTATAGATGATTGTACGAGGTACTGTCACATATATTTACTTAAAGGTAAGGATGATGCCTTAGAAGCCTTTAAGATGTATAAACTAGAAGTTGAAAACCAAATGAGTGTTACCATTAAAACTGTTAGGTCTGACCGTGGTGGTGAGTATTTAATTCCTATAGGAGATTTTTGCATAGAACACGGCATTATGCACGAAGTAACCCCTCCTTATTTACCACAATCTAATGGTATGAATGAACGGAAGAACTGAACCCTTAAGGAGATGATGAATGCATGTTAGTTAGTTCAAGATTACCTGCAAACTTGTGAGGGGAGGCCGTCCTCTCAGCTTGTTATGTCTTGAACAGAGTACCCTTTAAAGGATCAGAAACTCCATATGAGTTATAGAAAGGTAGACAACCTTCTTATTCATACTTTAAAGTGTAGGGGTGTTTGTCTAAGGTTTTCATTCCTCTACCTAAGAGAACCAAGATAGGACTCAAAACTGTTGACTATGTCTTCATTGGGTATCCTGAACATACTATTGCATATAGATTTATGGTTGTAAGTTCTGAAATTTCTGAAATTGGTGTGAATACAATTATGGAATATAGGGATGTTGTGTTCTTTGAAAATGTTTTTCCATTGAAATCTGATTCTCGCATGATATGTGTTGATCCCCTAGATGTCTCTTCGACTAGTCAGACATTACCTTTAGAGGAAGATGAATTTGAATTTGGGCCTTGAAGAGGTAAAAGACTTAGAACTGAAAAATCTTTTGGGCTAGACTTCATAACATGCTTAGTTGAGACTGATCCACATACTTATACAGAAGCCATGACTTATTCTGAAGCTCTATGGTGGAAAGAATCCTCCATTAGTGAAATGGATTCCATTATACAGAATGATACTTGGGAGATTGTAGATTTACCTCTACGGTGTAAATCCATAGGTTGTAAATGGATCTTCAAAAGGAAACGTAAGGTAGATGGAACTGTGAAAAAATATGAAGCTAGATTAGTAGCTAAAGGCTATAAACAGAAAGAAGGTGTAGATTTCTTTGATACTTATTCACCTGTTACGAGAATTACTTCCATTAGGATGTTAATTGCTATTGCTGTCATTCATAACTTAGAGATACATCAAATGGATGTAAAAAAATATTTTCTAAATGGTGAATTAGATGAAGAAGTTTATATGGACCAACCTGAGGGATTTGTAGTGAAAGGTTGTGAAAACAAAGTTTGTAAACTGAAAAAATCTTTGTATGGTTTAAAACAAGCACCTAAACAGTGGCATGAAAAATTTGATCATGTAATGATTTCTAGTGGTTTTAAAATCAATGAATCTGACAAGTGTGTTTATACTAAACTTGTGAATGATGCATGGGTGATTGTATGATTGTATGTTGATGATATGCTTATACTTGGTACAAACATGGATGTAATTAATTCCACAAAGAACATGCTAAATGAGAATTTTGACATGAAAGACTTTGGCCCCGCTGATGTGATCTTAGGGATGAAGATTAGAAGAAATTCTAATGGATATAGTCTTAATCAATCTCATTATGTTGAATTTGTGCTTAAAAAATATAATCAGTTTGATAGTAAACCTGCTTCTACTCCGTATGATCCTTGTTTTAGACTCAAAATAATAAGGATAATGGAGTTTCACAACTTGAATATTCACGTGTTATAGGAAGTCTGATGTATTTGATGAATTGTACGAGACCAGACATTGCTTATGTTGTGAGTAGGTTGAGTAGGTATACCTGTAATCCAGGGCAGGAGCATTGGGATGCACTTATTAGAGTGTTAAGGTACTTGAAGTACACTTTGAAATTTTGTTTAAATTATGAGAGATACCCTGCAGTCCTTGAAGGATTTTGTGATGCAAACTGGATATCAGACTCAGGGGAGTCTAAGTCTACGAGTGGATATGTCTTCACTCTAGCATGTGGGTCTGTATCTTGAAGATTTCCAAACAGACATGTATAACTCGATCTACTATGGAATCGGAGTTTATCGCTTTAGATAAAGCAGGAGAGGAAGCCGCTTGACTAAGATGCTTAGAAGACATTCCTCTTTAGCATAGGCCTGTGCCAGCTATATCTATAAATTGTGATAGTCAAGCTGCAATAGATAATGCTAAAACAACAACTATAATGGGAAGTCTATACACATTCGTAGAAGACATAATTCCCTAAAACAACTAATCTCAACTGGGGTTATTTCTGTTGACTTTGTGAGGTCTAATGAGAATATCGCGGACCCTTTGACAAAAGGTTTGCCCAAGGAGATAGTTAGTAATGCATCGAGAGGTATGGGGCTTAAGCTCATTAAATAAACTTGCCATGAAGGATACTCAACCTTGCTGACTAGAGATCCCAAGATCAAGGTTTTGAATGAGACAACTAATTTGTGGTGGGTTAAAGGAAACATTATCAGAGAATTTCATTCTTTGTCCCTTCCCTATTGTGTAGACGTGATAGTGTGACTGCATGTGAATGATGACTTTTTATTAAGTCTTAATGAGTTTTATAGTTTCAATTTAAGATTGAAGTGGGGTGTAACAGTAAACACTCTTGATGGAATTCACCTATCTGAATGTAGAAGTGGGCCGCTTCCTATGAGAATTGAGCTGATTCTCTAGAGCATTCTGAGAAATGGGATACGTCCAGGGACAAAATGGACACAAGAACACGAACTTGACAGCACCTAGAGTGATATCACGCGTGGAAGTTATTGATGAACTACACAAAGTGATGGCAGTTCAAGACCTTATGGACACCTATTGCCTATAATGGTATTTCTCGCTTTTTGATTTCTGATTTTTATCGAGTTTTCATTCATGTGGGGATTGTTAGAGAAAATGGGCTTTAGATTTAATGTTTTTGGTCTTGGATATAATGGGATTAGGACCAAGGGGTCACTAAGGAAAACTAGCACATTTTTACTTTTGTGAATGAACCTTTAGTCCCACATTGGAGAAACTAAAGATGTTTCCTCTCCATATTACTTAGAAATTTGCATCTAAGGCTGGCCCCTTAGGGGTTTAGACTCTTTTGTGGTTGGGAGAGGACTAAGGCTCTGGGCTAGTTGGTGCAACCATACATTTCACACACGCGCGGTGCTTCGCACCGAAGCACGCCGCCGTCGTCCGTCGGGTTGGGTTCGGGTTCGGTTGCGGTTGCGGCTTCGAGTGCGGCTGCGACTGTGGGTGTGGCTACGGGTCAACCAAGACTTATCTTTTTGGACATAATATTTTAAATTATTTCCTTAAAAGAATATAAAACTAAATTAAATTTTGTTTTAATGTGGGGGGCGTCTGACCTGACGAGATTTGAGTTGAATTAAAGATTGAATAAATTTGCCCGTTTTAATTCCGTTTTAAACATTATGACCGTGCTCCATGCACTGAATTGAATTTCAATCAATAGCCATTAAGCTATTCTCTTCTCCTGTCTATAAAAGAAAAACGAATTTCTTCATTTGAACGTACACCAGAAGCAGCTACTATCCTGACTTCTTTTCCCCTCTTCCTGCTTTGTTTTGCGCCCTGCTTGTTTATTTCCCTTCCGCAACTATCTTGCTGTTAAGTTCTTGAGGGTGATTTGTATTGTGCTTATACAAGTCATAACGCAGTTCTATCCTGGACACATCTCCGCTGTGGGGGTATAGCATATCTCATTCTTGAGGAGTACCCGCGGACTATTGTGTTAAGGACAATTTGCTGAGCAGGTGGCTCTGTCCATTGTGTATGTATCAATTCAGAGATTTTATTAACGTTAACAACTTTTTATGTTTACTATTTTCATTGTTGCAGATCCAACATGAACTCCACAACCCACATGTAAATATACATTTTAAAATGGAAAAAAACATGAGGATGGATGTTACCTCACTGCAAGTATGATGAGCACAATTAGTCCAATCCAAATTTGCAGCCCTATAGTCATCATAAGCATGAATCAATTCATGGATAACAACTTGATTCACCTTATTTTGTAAGTTCATATGGTTACTACATACTGTTATCTACACCCCCAACATAAAGAAGTTAATCAGCAAACAAACAAGCACTTAATGTGCACAATTAAAACAAGGTTACAGAAGAAAAAGGCAATACGAGCACTAGATTGTTACTGAACTGACCCCTTCGCCACGAACATATCCACCACCAATCTCCGTACCACATTTGATAGATTTAATGAAATTCTCCCCGAAACCAGAACCAGCTTTCTCAAGATTTTCTTTCAGAAACTTCACTGTTGGATCTGTTCAAACAAACCAACAAACATTTTTTAGAGCGAGATCCCCAAAACCCCATTGAAGAGATAGATAGAGAAAGAGAGTTACTCACTTCTGAGGCTTTTTCGAATCATGTCTTCACATTCTTCCACAGTTTTACCTCCATATGGATTGAAATTTCCTTAACCTACTGCTGCGGAGTCCTCCATCTTCAAATGCCGGCACAAGTTTTAGAAACCAACTGCCCAGCCCCACTACATAAGCGAGTAGGTCTGCTAATTCCTCATCCTCAAATCAGTCCTTCCCACGGATATTGTCTCAAAAAAAAGTGATTGTAAGAGTAAAATCTTGATAGAATTCAAAAAAGCAGGTAGGAAATCCAGGGCAATAAAATGGAGAAAAAAACTTTCAAATTCTTAGGATTAAACAAAAGGATTCGCAAATAAAAGTGCTAATGCCACAACCAAGCCATAAATTGTTAAAGCTTCCATAAAAGCCAGACTCAGCAATAAAGTACCTCGTATTTTACCCTCCGCCTCTGGTTGTCTCGCAATACCTTCTACGGCTTGTCCCGCATATCACTACTTACTAATAAAAATCCCTCTTTGAACCCCATCCATAAGGGAACTGGCAGGGGTCGAACCCCAGACCTCTGTTTCAGATATTTGGACTTTTTTATTTTTTCTTCAGAAAAAACCCCAAGCCATACGGCTTCATGCTGCCTCCAACTCATCGCCTCTGGTTCACACCATTTGTCCATTGCTGCTGCTAGTCTTCACGTCTCCGAGACTCAGCTCTTAATGGCTGCGAGTTGTTGTAAAATCTCACAACATTTGAAAAATTGTGAGCTAAGGTCAATTCTCCGATGATTATTTCATCATTACTGGTAATTATATAGCTTTTCATTTTCTCTTAAACCCATTCAAATTTGTATTCCTAAACTCTACCTCTTCTTTTTTGCATCGTCGTATTGGTTTCAAACAACCAAATCGGCTCCAATTTTTACCGACTGCTTCAGGTTTTATTTATAAATTCTCCCTTTTGAATTTCAGGCTTACAACCAACAAAAAGATAATGGGGAAGTTCCTCTTGGAGGAGATGTTGTCTCTGTTTCAGGTATTCTTCACCTTATCATTACATTGTTCAGGGTTCAGAATCATGTATTACTCTTCTGAATTCCTCGTTGTGATGCTTAGTCATTATTCTATTTAGGATCAGAACCTGGATATTTGAATTCTCTTATATCTTCTGGTTGTGTCAAGTTCACTAGCACGTCGATTTGTTTACTTCGTTTAATTAGATGCGAAGCTCAAAAGCCAACAAAAATATTTTTCATTATTAGAGTAATTTGTTTATGCATTGTGGCTTGATGATTCACCTTCACATGAGAGGTGCTGAATCTGCTGACAATACTGTGAAGTAGAGGAAGGGAGGATAAATGGGGTCACTTGATCAATTTTTCTCTTTCCACCATCCAAATTTATTTTGTCCTCTTGAGTATCATAACATCGAGTTTCTTCACATCCATTAAAGTAATCAATTGTCAATCTTTTGCTGTCTTGAGTCTTGACAATGAAAGATTGCAGCTTTATTTTCTAGATCTTTTTGGGGTTTGAACAGTCTATGGAATTTCAAGATACGCTCTTCAAGAAATAAAAACGTCACTCAACTCAAGCATCATTTAATCAATATATTGTTTGGTCCTGTTTCGGTGTGGGATTAGAGAATTAGACCCAACCAGTAGTTCCAACTTGTATAAACTTTGCATAGGAAACTCCTGCTTTGTAAATTGCATAGAATTTTGTTTCGTCAACCAATGTATTACTTTGTCATTCGAGAGTGTGTTTAACCAAGTGAACAGTTTTGCCTTTCCTTTTCCCCCCAAATCTCTATCTTTGTGACACTTTCTAATTATCTGTTTGTTACTATCTAATCAAGAGGTATAGTTGCTTTGGGAAAGTTTGATGCCCTTCACGTTGTTCATCGAGAACTTGCAATACAAGAATCTAAAGCTGGGACTCCTTTTCTTTTATCATCTGTTGGAATGCCTGAAGTACTTGGATGGGAACCACGGTATGTATTTTCTGAAGGTTCACATGAGTTCCATTTATCTCAAGTCTCCTTGCTGAAAATTTAAATAGATAAAACAGTTTATGCATTATCCTTACACTCGAGGTTTTTGATGATTGGCTCCTGGTTTGTTCTTTCGCCGATAGATATTGGCAAGACTTATTCTACAAATCAAAATACTAGTAGGGGAAGCAATTTAGAAATGGGGATATGATGCTCTGTATTACTTAAAAAGCACGTAGAAGTATTATTTCTATGTCCTCCGTGATAAGATGTCCTCTATTTATATGTTAGTAGATTTTTAATATCTATGATTCTATCCCACAATGAAACAGGCAGAAATAATTGATATTTATAACTAGCTGAACCTTAGTGGATATATGTCATTTTCTTTATACGCCGAGAACCCTCGAATGACCAAAAGCTGGGTTGTCTTTTGGTTTCTTTAGGGGATCCTTCTGTCACCAGAAACTTCTTTTCTGCATCTATCCCCTTGTTAAATTGGTAGTTTGCGTAAATCTGCGTAGCTAGCATGTGCGTGGATGATGAGCTACCGTCCCCTTCTTACAAAATGGTTGGTTGAAATAATTGAACCTTTATACTTAGACGAGAATCTTGTTGTAGTTTTTGCATTAACCTCATACAGTAAATGAGAAGAAAACATTGAGGGAAGGGATTAGTTTGAACTATCAACATTAATGAGCTCTTTGGTGTGAGCTGAAAGTTTTGAAGGGTGACAACTGAAATGAGATGTCAATTATGGCATCTCACATTGGAAACTGTAAAATAGTTCAACAGACTCCGTCTTAAAAGATACCAATGTGTTATTGCATGGGAAAAAAAGGGGGATCCACGTGGTGTCTGACGACAACGTAGATGATCACAGCAACAAGCCAAGAAATAGTTTCATCTGTGAATGATGTAGATGTTTTTAGTGAGAGGTCTTGTCATTTTGGTTTGATTCGTTGTAATTCACAGGTTAAGGTTCAGGTTTCTTATCTTTTTGACAGCTGGGTTTAATGATTTTGATTGTATGTTTTACTAATTCATGGAATTTTCTTTAAAAAGGGCTCATTTCGTCGCCAAATGTTACCGTAAGCAAGTGTTTAACTCTTGGCCTCGTACCTTAGTGATATAACTCCAGATGAGTTTTCAAGCATTAAACATCTGAGTCCAAGGCAATTCGTTCAGAAGCTATCCAAGGAGCTTAGAGTGCAAGGCGTTGTGGTCGGCATATCTTCAATTCACAACATGCATTCTCTTTCAATTATTATTCACTTTATTTTTTTTACCAAAAAGGCCATTTTTTTTACAGATTTCAGTTGAGTGCGAGTTCATCATTTTCGGGTTCTTATGGAAGGTGAAAACTCAGTTTGGATATAAAGCCGCAGGTGATATAACAAAACTGATGAGACTTTGTGAATAGTACGGTATTGGAGCTAATATTGTGAGCTCTGCAATGAATACCAGTCAATCGCCTGGGATCAGAATCCCCACTAATATATCATCTAAAGTTTGTCATGCTCTTGTTGAAGGTGACATGAAATGTGTGTCAGAGCTTTTAGGTAGTAAACATCGTTTAAAATTCATCATGCTCTTACTGAAGGTGACATGAAATATGTTGTGAGGGGATAAAATCTATTGTACACGTGGAAGACACCCGAGGGATGAGTAACATAAAGAGATAAAATGAAGAAGGATGTGATCATCTCACCCATATGCTTGTTAAAATCGAGATATCCACCAATTAAAGTAGATAAGAATACGTCTAAAGAGAAAAGATAAGGAGTGGTGGAGATGAAAGAGAATGTTGAGGGAATTAAATGCAGGTCAGACGAGTCAAACTAGTGGAAGACCAAGTAGTTAGATAACGTGTCACAAAAAGATACGATAACGAGGACGGTTGAACGAGATGCTCGGATGAGTTATCCGAGCTCGGGGAATATTCATTACTCGGTAACTGGGACGTTCAAGATAGGGTTTGGGATATAAAAGGAGAACACTTATCCATATTCAGGGGGTCAACTTTTAGAGAGAGAAAAATACCTAGTGAGATATTCATAAGAGATAAACTGTATTTGCAAAATCATTTGAGATAAAACTTGTAATCATATTAAACCTTGTATTTCACTCACAAATATTACAAAACTCGTGGATGTTGGTTTCATTAATAACCGAACCACGTAAAAAACCTTGTGTGTTTTTATATTTCGCACTTTACTTTCATAATTTGCTGTTATATTAGTTACATTGCACCTACATTTAAGCATTTATATTCACTTAATCTGGGTAATAGGATTTTTCGTTACACAGTTTGGCGCTAAAAACAGGGACTGAGTAAAGAGATTCGTCTCACCTGACCTTTGGTCAAAGGTTTCAGTTACCAAATCTAAAGCTTGCTTTCTCCATTATTTAGATCGTCAAGTTTTCATTTACCTTCTTAAAGATTTTTCGAAGTATCAATCACTTATCTTACGTTTTTTTATCTTGTGCTAATAGATCGGAAAGTTCTTAAGAAAACAAGTCTTAAGAAAGTTCTAGATCGAAGATCAAGATCTAATTCTATTGAAAAAACTATTGAAAGCTTTTCTTGGATCAAGGAGAATATCATCGTACTAATTATTAGGCATTCAATATTTATCATTAACAGTAAAGTCGTTCCTAAGCATTCAAACTCTTCAACAAGTATTTCCAGGAATCTTAGAGAACCATTTAAAAAATATTATTTTAAACAACCTAGATCTGGCCTTTTTTCCAAAAAAAAAATAGTTTTTGTTTGTCAAAGGATTTCTTTTTTAAAAAGTGAAAGGTATACTGACTTAAACATGAATCTTATTAACTATTTGGTAGGACCCACTTGGTAAGTCAACTTTGATTTTGTAGAAAAATAATATTATAATCATGACTACCAGGAAAGAACGTATGAATCCAAAGGACAACATTGCGGCGAAAAGATTCATCCTAAGTCGGGGAGCTAATAGTCGAGCAAACACATTTATTATCGAGAACAAGGTCATTAATCAACATACTCAAGAGGTAGTACAACCGCCAAATTAGGAAGATGGTTTGGAAAGAGAGGTACTCGAAGGAGGAGTCCTGATAAACAATGGGCTCGAGAACAATGGGCTCGTGAATGAAAGCGCCGAAAGAAGTGAGGAGCGAAGAAGAGAGCTAGAAGGAGCAAGGGACGATATAGAAAATGAAATTAATCCAAGCGAGCAAACAAAGACAAAGGAAAAGCTCTCGCTTCCATCAAGGGATCATGGCAGCCACACTCGTCGAGGTCCTGAAAAGACAGGAAGAGCGAGATAAGGTCATGGAAGACATGATGAGACAGAACCTGGAGATGCTCCGAAATATCAACAAGCTAAGAACCAAGATAGTGTACGAGGTAGAAGAAACAAGTAAGAATCAGGAAAACAATGATCAAACTCGTATCAAAACACAACAAAGAAGAAATGAAGTCCTTCAACCTATCCGAGGGATCGATATCGTGGAAAAAGAAGAGATGATGAAGAAAATGAGGGACTTCGAGAATATGGTAAAAACAACCAAGGGAAAGAAGGGGCATGAAGACTATCCAAGATAGGGATGCACAGGAACCGACCCAAAAAATCGCACCCGCCCGAACCCGCTAAAACCATGGGTTTTAAAATCGAACCCGCCCGCTACGGGTTGGTATACGGTTTTGAAAACTCAAAACCCGATCACCACGGGTCGGTTTACGGGTTTAGTGTAGAACCCGCCCGACACCGCCCGTTTAAACCGTTTAATTTCGACCGTTGATAAGATTTGATGAGATTAATATTGACCATCCATTTATCATAAAAACTAATAACTTAACCTAATCTCTAACAGCCGTTATAGCCTACTTTGTTCTCAACTCTTTTCCGCGGCTCCGCCTTCCTCTGGTTCCATGCCATCGGCCATCCTCATCGTAATCCAGGTAATAAATCAACCTTTTTGTTTTAAGCTCATAATCTGATCATCATTTCTGCTTACTGGAGTTGGATTATTAACATCCCAGTTTGAAACTATCTTCATTTTCTCATATAATGATTCTTCTACTGTTTCCTATTCATTTTTGTTTAAGAGATGAAATGATGAAACTTTGGTAGGACGTCACTGTTAAGAGGTTATCTTTAATGAGTAATTAAATATCTATTCTATGATTTAGTTAAAATTTTATGAATAACTTAGATTCATTTTTGTTTTTTTAATCAAACTATCTCTGTTACTGTTGATTTTGCATTTTTGCTCGTTTTTCGAATGAAGATAATCAAACTATACTTCACTAGTTCACTTTAATATACTTTCGAATGTGATTTGGGTTAATGGTGATTGGTGAGGGTAACTGTTGATTCTTAATTGGGTTGTTTAATTAGTAGTATTTGGTTTGGTTTTTGTTGTTTGATTGAAATGAAGAAGAGGATGATGTTTGTGGTAGTGATATGCTAGTACAGTAGTACTTGTCTCTATTACCAAGTTGTTTAGTTTGTCTGTTTGTGTTTGTATTATGTTGTGTTCATGTTTGTATTTATATGATTATATCCCTGAATAATAATAATGGAGTACCTTTGTGCTTTGTCTAAATGTTGCATTTCATTTTGCAAAAGATTGCTGTTAAGTGACTTTGTATGTGTTTTTTTGATGTCAGTTTGAACTTCATTGTATGAGAGTTACTCATGGTAATATTGTTTGTTTTTGTTGTTGTTGTCTTAATTTTATAATAAAGTTTTTTTTTCTTGCTTTTTTCATGTTTTTTTTCTGTTTTTGTGGCTGTTTTAGTGTTTTTTGTTGTCTGCACGGGTTAACCCGCTAAAAAACCGAATCCGCCCGACCCGCCGCGGGTTGAAACCGACCCGACCCGCATGTGGACGGGTTGGTATACGGTTTTGATTATCAAAATCCGCATGTGGACGGGTTGGTAGTTGGTTTTACCCTAAAACCGACCCGCCCGCCAGTTGTGCAGCCTTAATCCGAGATCATGTCTGAAGCAAAGAGATCGCCATAAAAGTGTACGATGCCGACATTCACTTCTATCTTCGATGGAAGCAAAGACGTTGTTCAACACGTTCGGTCTTATATGATGTCACTTTTAGCATGGGAGAGCGAAGATGCGGTCATGTGCAAGTATTTCCCTGTGAGCTTAAGCGGAGAAGCCCTGACCTGGTATGATGCCTTGCCCGAAGGATCAATCAACAATTTCATAGAACTTTCCCGAGCTTTTATCGTAGCCTATATGCATAGCCATTGCACTAGACCCGGACTCGATAAACTTTCCGCCCTCAAATGGATATATAAAGAAACTCTAAAATCACTAGTCATCAGATGGAGGAAACTGTGTCTCGAAATCGGGAAAGTCTCGGTAGAAATGCAAATTTTTGTCTTCTCGAATGCACTGAACAAGATCGACCCTATTTTCATCGCCATGTTTGATACCCCACCAAGCATGATGAATGAACTACAGGCATTGCAAGAACATCACATCGGATTGGAAGAAATCCAAGAAAGTTGTCCCACCCCATCAACACAAAGAGGCATTCATATAGTAACACCATTTGAAACACCAGAATCAGGCACATATCATCAACAACAGAATCATCAAAACCGGCAATCAGCACCACCAAAAAGAAACTTCGGCGAACAAAGGAATTTTGGAAAAAATAGGTACAAAGGATGTAGCCCGGACATTAAAAGAGCCAGTTTCAAGAATCGGACTTTCACCAAACTCAATGCATCCATAAGTCACATCTTCACAGAAATAGTAAAGAGAGGCTACAAGGTCAACTACCCATCGAATCAAGGATTGGAACATTCTGTGTGTAGTGGCAACAAAGAGTATTGTGATTATCACCAGTACCGAGGCTACAACACTGATAGGTATAGAAGCCTGTAATTTGTAATCCAAGATGTGATAGATGATGGCAAGATGCACGAGTTTGTGGAAGTACCCAATAAGGCTGGATATACAGGAGAATAACCGGTTGTGCACGAGATCGTTATCGAACCAGGAGTCAAATATCTGACAAATCATACTAACAATTCTATCATATACTCTTATATATCAAGCTATGATTTTCATAAAGATGTCATGACTCGGATCCATAAAAGAGATCAAGAAGGAACAAAAATTCAAAGCATCCCAATAGAACCACCAATGGAAGACTGGATGATGCAGCCTATCTCTTTTTCAACTCGAGATGATCTTCGCAATGGCAAAAGTCACAATGATCCCATGGTCATCATATTGTTAATGGATAAATAGGCGGTCACCAAGACACTCGTTGACGGGGGTAGCTCAGTGGATATCCAGTTCTACGAGACCTTCAAGAAAATGGAGTTTTCTTATAACGATCTTGTCCCATCCACATACAACATCTACGCTTCAATGGATCGGCCTCAAAACTAAAAAAAAAAAAAATCACCCTGAAGATCCATATTCGAAGTTTAGCGGTGTTCATAACTTTCTGTGTGGTGGATGTAGTGTCACCCTACCAATCCATTATGGGAAGAACATGGATACATGAAATCAAAGGTATCGCATCGACATCTCATTATCGAATCCGATTTCCATCACCTGGGGGAATCTTGGAAGTATTAGGAGATCCAAAAGAAGACCGAGATTGCACTAAAATCAATGTAAGGAAAAACCAACATAAGAAGAGCCTTATCAAAGAAAAAAAACAAAACAAGCAAGAACAATACGAGAAGGAAAGGCAGAACTACTACATCAAGCATGGGGAATTCGACAAAGAAATAAAAGAAAGTTGTTCAGGAGAGAAAGGGAATAAGGCAGATATTTCCGAAACCGTATAGCAATTACCGAATGCGACACCAATGGGCGATCCGAAGCCAACATTTTCCGTAGCAGATCCTACTCAAGAAGTAATCATAGGAATCGCTGAAGATCCTAAAATGATCCAAAGCGGGACGCTGTTAGAATCAAAACAAAAAGAAGAATTAATATGTTTATTGAAAGAGTTCATTGATGTTTTCGCATGGAAAATAAGTGACATGCCAGGAATCGACCCCAAAGTTGCTTGTCATTATCTCAAGATCGATCCAAAGGCAAAACCATTCAAACAAAGAATTTGGAGAGTCGCATTAGCACATCATGAGGCAGTAGAGAAGGAATTAACAAAAATAAAAGAAGTGGGCGTAGTAAGGAAAACAAAATATCCACATTGGATATCAAACATGGTAATCGTACCCGAGAAACATAAGGGAGTAAGGATTGCATAGACTTCAGCGACTTAAATAAAGCTTGTCTGAAGGATAGTTTTCCTTTACCAAGTTGGATCAACTAGTAGATTTGACGTTGGGAAACGAGCTATTCTCACTCATGGATGGTTACTCGGGATACAATCAAATTATGCTCGCTGAGGAGGACCAAGAGAACACAACTTTTTTCACACCATGAGGTCTATACTGCTACACTCGAATGCCATTTGGGCTCAAGAATGCTGGAGCGACAAATCAAAAAATGGTAGAAAAGATGTTCGACCAGTGGATTCACAAAACCCTTGAAGTCTATGTAGATGATATGCTCGTGAAAAGCAAAAAAAAGAAAATCATATATAAGATTTGAAGGAAATTTTCTTGCAACTTAGAAAGTTTAACATGAAGATCAATCCACCCAAATGTGTATTCGGGGTAATATCGGGAAAATTCTTAGGATATATAGTTACTAAGCGAGGAATCGAAGTGGATCCGGTTAAAGTTCAATCCATACGGGAGATGCCATCTCCGGCAACACTGAAAGATGTACAAAAGCTAAATGGGAGATTTGCAGCACTAAGAGATTCATATCGAGATCCTCAGATCGATGCTAAGCATTTTTCAACACATTTAAAAAAGAAAACAAATTCTCGTGGACAGAAGAATGTGAAAAATCTTTTCAAGGAATAAAAGATTATTTGGCGGAACTTCTGATAATGAAAAGCCCTGAGCATGGAGAAGATCTGAATTTGTACTTGGCAGCGACATCGAGTGCCATAAGTGTTGTTTTGGTTCGAGTGATAGAAGGAAAAGAAAGGCCAATTTATTTTATCAGCAAGACAATGGCTCCAGGAGAAAAAAATTATACAAAGATGGACCAACTGATATTGGCTATGGTACATGCGATACAAAAGCTGAGAGTATACTTTCAGGCCCACATAATCAAAGTATTAACCAAAAGTCTGATCCAGTCAGTTCTAGAAAGTGCTCAGCGAGTGGGAAGAGTGTCAAAATGGAATGCTCAAATCAAACAATTCGAGATCAAATATGAGACAAGAGCGGCAACACCAATACAAGTTATAGCTGACTTTTTGGCAGACTTCCCGTTATCCGAGGAAGATGAAGTAGAAGACATTCCGAGCACGGAAGAAGAATGAGATAATGATCCTTTGCTAAAAACATATCACCCGAGACGGTGGGAGGTTTATGTAGATGGATCGTCCAATGGCGATGGGAATGGAATCAGTATCGTACTCTCTTCTCCTACCGGAATAACAATAGTTCAAACTCTGCGGCTCGAATTTCCATCCACCAACAACGAAACCAAGTACGAAACACCCATCCATACACTTCAGATCATTATTGAAATGAAAATATTTGAGGTCAGAGTAACAAGCGACTCCGAGTTGGTGGTCAAACAAATGAGTGGAATATATCAGACGCTGGATCTAGTCATGCAAAAATATTTAAAACAAGCTCAGCATTATGCTACACAAATACCAAATCTCCATATCCGACATGTTTGTCGAAAGGACAACATACATCTAGACGCGCTAGCTTTTATCGCATCCATGATCAACGACGCAAATGTCAAAGAACTACGAATAGACAGGTTGTATCGATCCCTGGTGGACAAAACACCTATAGAGGAAAGTGCATCTGCAGAAATCGCATCCGAGACCGAAGAAGATTGGAGAGAATCTATCGTGAAGTATTTGCAAACTGAGGTGCTTCCCCAGGAGCCTAAGCTTGCTCAAAAAATTAAGAGAATATCGATCAATTATCAAATCAAAGATGGTGTATCGGAGATCTTTTCTTGGACCACTATTGCGAGATCTCTCTCGCAAGGAAGGATTAGAAATTCTTGATGCTATACACTATGGAGATGTAGGAAATCATAGCACTTCCAGATCACTAGCGCAAAAGGAAAAAACACAAGGATATTTTTGGCCTTACGTGCATATGGATGCAAAATATCTATCTCGCATATTTGAAGAATGTCAACGATTCACAAAAAGAACAAAGCCCTTCAACCGAATTGCGTTCAGTCCTTAGTCCATGGACATTTCCTAAATGGGGGATCGACATCTTTGGACCCCTCCAGTAAGGAAGAAAGAAAGGAAATATCTGATAGTGGCAACCGATTATTTCACAAAATGGGTGGAGGCCAAAGCTTTAAGAAACATCCGATATAAAGATGTGTTCAAGTTCGTTTTCGAGAACATCGTATGTAGATTCGGTATTCCGGATGCAATATTGTCCGATAATGGTGCGCAGTTTCAGGGGAAAAACATCGATTTCTTATTCTATCCTTTCAAGATTGGGAAAAATAATCTATACCAATTTATCCTGCAAGTAACGGACAAGCTAAAGCTACAAATGAAACCATTGTCGATAATCTCAAGAAGAAATTGGATGGATACAAACAAGGGTGGTGCGAGAAGCTTCATAATGTACTATGGGCTTATCGAACAACTAGGAGAAAGGTAACAGGTATGTCGCCCTTTCTTTTAACATATGGAACCGAGGCAGTGATACCAACAGAAGTAATGATTCCAACTACAAAGACCGAGGCATGGGAGAAGAACCTTACAACAGATTTGATCCTATCAAAGATGGATGACTTAGAAGAGAACAGAGAAATCACTCTCCAGACCTTGGAAAACTACCATCGAAGATTGGGAAGAGAATATAACAAACAAGTCCTACCTCGGGAATTCCAACCTGAGGAATCAGTTTACGACAAATACCACCTTACGAGTATTCGGGAAAGCTGGAACCAACCTTCGATGGGCCATACTTCATTCATAAATGCATCGAAAAAGGATCTTATATTCTGCGAGATGGGCATGGCAAAGTTTGGAAACATCCTTGGAATATCCAATTCTTCAAGTGGTACTTCCCGTAAGCATATAAACCACAATAACAGGTGCAATCAAGCACAACCAAAGTACGACTATATACTTGGTTAATACACCTACGTTACTTGGTTAATACACCTATGTTACGACCTGCCTATGGTCATGTTATATTCCGTGCTCGGATAACAATGAGCGAGGCGAAGGGGACCTAACTCCCACTATATTCCGTTCCGGGAGCATATCCTCACGCAAAGCTTGGTGGTAGTGCTCTAATACATTTGTTGATAAAGAAGACTCCTGAGGGAGAAATCCCTCAAGAACCCACCTACTCCCGTCTAACCCCATATGGCTGTACGATACATGTAAGAGGAGGTACCGACACTCAGTGAAAACATCAGCTTGCCCCTGACACCGTTTTGTGATGATGTACCGTCCCCCACAAGATACCCCATTAGGATGGTTACGTTACTAGCAATACAAGCAGCCCCTTCATTGTTGGGGACGATAAAAGAACTCATTAGGAGGATTCTCTAGCATTGTCGGATACGCCCTAGAGCAGAGGGCACCACACGGCTGGTTGATATCCGAGGGTCTCAGTAACATTGAGCACCTTCACGAGCAATTACATAAGACGATTTCTGTCTCGCACAATTGCATAAGACGAGTACTAATCTCACGTAGCTACCTAAGTCGAGTATCTCAATCGTTCAATGGTTTTGCAGGAAAAAAAAACACAAAAACAGAATAAGGCACGAGACCGAGAACGACTACATCATAAGGTTCAACACTTGGAACCACAAAAAAAAAAAAAAGAGAACGAAAGCAACAACATCCCAATAAAGCAAGAACAACAAGAAACAGGAATTGATTGAGCCATATCACCAACATCATCACCATTGACATGAAAAACCTAAGGCTGAGCAGGCTGGGTACAAAGAACCTCGTTGTCATGCATCTCCTTGTTCTGGTCACCAGCTTGGGATTCACCTCTTGCATCTCCACCTTGGGACGCCTCAACCTGTGGTGGCATAGGATGAATGGTCGGTTCCGATCCTTCAGTCAAGCTCGGAGGGGAAGAGACAGAAGAAGAAGCCCTCGCAGAGGCAAGAGCAGACACAAGCTTATCCACCTAAGCTTGATACTTCTTGGTGAGATCATTCAGCGAGATCTGGACTTCTTCTTCATACCCTTGAGCAGACGATCATGCTCATCTTTATACCGATTGGCTTTCTTCAACAATGCATCCCTCTCCCTTTCAAGATTTTCTTAATCTTCACGAAGTCACTCAAATTCAATACGGGATGATGCATAAACCAAGTAAAGAAAAACAATCAAAGACCAGTTGGAGGAAAATGGGCAAACAAATTTCCTAACCAAGCTGCCTTCTAACACAAGATGCAAGTTTCTCTCGGCCTCAATATGGTCATTGTCAAGTTTACTTCGAATCTCTATATTCTCATCCAGAATAAGACCCTTATACTTCTTGAACGCAAGACCTTGCTCTTCAAATTGCCTCAGCAACCTATCGTATTTCTTAGGAGCATATCGCATATCAAGCTTGTGATTTTGCAATAAAGTATTCTTGGAATTTACCAACCCATCTCGATCATAAGAAACAGACTGAAGTTCATCTCTTAAGGCTTTTGTCTTCTGATTACACCAAGACGAATCCTTTCGGAAAACATCCCATTGTTCACGAAGATATTTTATGTTGTCCTGAAGAGCAAGCAACATTTCATCTTGATCTTTTACCCGCTCAGATTCATTACGAGCTTCGAATGCTAATTCTTCATGTCTAAAGCTCAAAGATCGGAAAGATCGTCGTTGCTCCTTTCCATACTCCTCCGCAGCAAGCAACCTTTCATCAAGTTTCGAACACGGTGCCGAAGCTACCCATCGGAGAAAGGATATTCAAATTCACGCAGAGGCAAGAAAGTAAAACTTCCAGACAACGAATTAATACCTTCAGCAATCATAGTCGCCTCCCGGGTCTGTCTCTCAGCAGCTTCAACTCTTTGTTTCTCCAAACTCAGAGAGTGCATCAGTACCAAGTTATGATTGGAAACCTACACATAAGCACAATCATAAATATCGTCTTCGGATTCAGTACCTCAAAACAAGATAAGCAAAGACTTACCATATTAATGAGGGAAACATGATGAGCCAAGTCTAACGACCCGGAAAGAGAATCCAGAGTGGCTCAGCTCATGCTGGTAGCCGAGATAGAAGAAAAGGCGGCAAGGGGTGTAGCCACGTTCAAAGGAACCGAGCCCGAGGTATTTGAGGCAGAGTTCAGAAGCACGCTCAGGGTATTGGAAGGGCTCCCGATGTTCAATTGCGACCCAGATATACGCCGAGGACGCAAAGTTACCATCTGTTGGTTGGGCTCTTTCACATTTTACTGAGGCAGAGACTTACCAACGTCTTCACCCTGCGTCGGCAGATGCACATCGAAAGCCAGCCTATTAGCATTAACATTTTGATCCGAAGCAGCACAAACATCCATGTTCCCAAGGTTCAACTCGGGCAATTCCATCTCGAACTCATCCAAATTCACTCGAAGTCTCTTCGAATCGGACTCATCATCGTCCACCTCCACCTCCACCATATCATCAACTTTTTCACCACTTCTACCAACAAATTTATCACCATCACTACCAACAACAGTTTTACTACCACTACCAGTCTTACTTGTACCAGAACCATCATCACCTCTACTCCCAGAACTCATCCTTACTCGCTTACCACCACTTTGCACAAAGTCCATTCGTTGATCAGTTAAAAAATAGAGGCAAGTATATATACTTAAGAAACAGACGATTCAATGTTGTTTACCTTCACATCATCATCCCCTTTGCGTTTGTGGCGACCCTCGTCATCATTATCATCTTCATCATCGTGCTCATCACCCTCGCCAAGGCCACCAGCAGGAAAAGATCGAGGAATCTGGAAGAAAGTAAATGCAAAATTAAAACGTGAGCAAATACGACAAAGATCAGGCGACAAGGAAAAATTTACCTTTGAGGGAAGACTATCGAGTTGATTATCGCAAACAAACTTCCATGGAGCGTAGGCAAGAAAATGAGAATGCTCAGGAAGAGAAGCCTCCATGTACGAGCCATCTTCACTATATCCATATACCCAGGGGCCTTTGATGACAATTGGGATCTTGTACCAACCTTCATCACTAGTCTTGCGAAGAAGGGAATTGTCCAATTTCTGAGGATCGAGATCGGTGAGCAGTTTTGGGGCGCCATCAGCGAGGGATCGAATTCGGGTAATAACAACCCCCCAAATAGGAGGTGTGTGACGGCGATTCAGCTGAATACTTTTGTAATTTCCAAAAAAATTCTCCATAATATATTCCTCTTGATCAAACGGCTCCGATCTCGGGTCAGTAGTCTCACCAATAGACCTCTCCTTGAAATCTCGCAAGATACGGTAAAAGTTTCCCAAGTATTGCATCACTCCTCGATGTGGAAACGAAGAAGCCATAGCCTCGTAGAAAAAGGGATCCTCGGGATCGTAGAGTGGAATTTGAAGCCCGACTTTGAGTTGACCGTAGCTCACTATGATCGAATCGGCAGACCACGTGCGATTTTTCACCGAGCTGTCATCTAAAACTCCACCAACACCGAAAGGAAGTGGCACTTGAAACTTGCCTAAATCAAACTCAGAGACGATATCCTTTAAAGTTTGAGGGCGAAGTCGGACAATAGGGGCATCACCAAAAGGGGGAGGAGTAAAAGTGGTGAAAACCACTCTTTTCCCGTCAGGGCGAATAAGACTGAAAGAAGGATCACAAAAAGCTTATCAGAATCATCATCAAAATATCAAACAAATTTAAAGGAAGAAAGTTTTCATCAAAAAATCAGTGTAGCAGCAGCAAAAAAGACTTTGAATAAAAACCCCAAAAACAACAGTGTGAAGACAAAACAAGGTTTTGAAGAAAAGGCATCAGAATCAAGGAACAATAAAGAGAGGGAAAAATCAACAACTTACTTCTTCTTGTGAGTAGGTCTGGCAAACATAATGATAAGGGAATAAGGAAGTAAATAACGAGAATGATATCAAACAAACAGCAGCAGAAGGAGAAGTTAATAGCAAAGATAAAGAAAGTTTGTGGGAGAAGAAAACAAAGGAGTATGAGAAAATAATGGGAAGATGATCTTCTTATAAAGGGAAGAATTTTAGGGATAACCGACAGTTGTTGACAAGAACCGATGTATAAAGTGGGGGATAATTAATGCCTAGTAGGACGTGCATACAGGCGCATGTAATGCCAGATGGAGTAACCGGGAGAATAAAGTGGAGGCGGTTCAGTTATGTGGAGATTAGCTGGCGAAAAAGAGGGGATGTGACTAGTCCATCTGACAAGGAAGAGTTTTCTTTCCATCTTAACCTTGTCCAATGGGAAGAAAAAAAGGCAAACTGTGAGGGGAGAAAATCTATAGTGCACGTGGAAGACATTCGAGGGATGAGTAACATAAAGAGATGAAATGAAGAAGGATGTGATCATCTCACCATATGCTTGTTAAAATCGAAATATCCACCAATTAAAGCAGATGATGACACGTCTAAAGAGAAAAGATAAGGAGCGGTGGAGATGAAAGAGAGCATTGAGGGCATTAAATGCGAGTCAGACTAGTCAAACTAGTGGAAGACCAAGTAGTTAGATAACGTGTCACAAAAGGATATGATAGCCAGGACGGTTGAACGAGATGCTCGGATGAGTTATCTGAGCTCGAGGAATATTCATTACTCGGTAACTGGGCCGTTCGAGATAGGGTTTGGGCTATAAAAGGAGAACACTTATCCATATTAGAAAGAAAAATATCTAGTGAGATAAGTGAGATATTCATAAGAGATAAACCGTATTTGCAAGATCATTTGAGATAAAACTTGTAACCATATTAAACCTTGTATTTCACTCACTAATATTATAAATCCCGTAAATGTAGGTTTCATTAATAACCGAACCACATAAAAAATCCTTGTGTATCTTTATATTTCGCACTTTACTTCACTTTGTTGTTATATTAGTTACATTGCACCTACATTCAAACACTTATATTCACTTAATCTGGATAAGAGGATTTTCTGCTATTACATGTGTCAAAGTTTTTAGGGCGTAAACATCGTCTAAAGTTTGTCATGCTCTTGCTGAAGGTGACATGAAATATGTGTCAAAGCTTTTAAGGCGTAAACATCGTCTAAAGTTCGTCATGCTCTTGTTGAAGGTGACATGGATAGGATTTTCAGCTCTAACCTCCAAAGTCTTGTCTGTTAAATCTCCAACCAAAGGATGGGTCACATGAAGATTGCATTCTTTGGTTGATGACAATAACATGCTACCATGCAGAGCTGTAATTGATTCAACATGTACATATTGAATCAAATGGAAAAGCTTCTTGGGAAGAGGGCTTGTCTCAAGAATCGATTGTCGAGATATCAGTATCAATTTCAATGCTTCATTAGGCTAATCTTCAGCTTGTGAGCTAAATATTAGCAAGTATTCTCCATTTGTATTCCTTGAATTTGGGCTAACTAGACTTCATTTGTAAGCAATAGGAATGTCAGTAGCTACTACGCAAAGATTCAAATTCTTTGATGATTCCTTTTGAGATGACATTTTGTAATGGCGGCTATCTATAATTAACAGTACGGGTTTGATCCAATAAACGTAGAGTGTTAGTCTAATATTTTCATTTGATAGGTTAAATAGCTAAGGACCGGTGTCATTACAATCCAGTGCTAAAAATTTCCTCTGAAACCAAGGAGACGAAGATAAGTAAAAGGACTGATGTAACTAGGAACTGAGTTGACCCACCAAACGTCTCGCCTTCTTTCCACTTATCATGGGCTACGAACAAGTACTGCAGTTCTTGATCGATCTCCGTTGCTCTAAAATACTTCCCCTACAGTTCTCTTTTAGGAGGTTACACGCTGAGCCACTAAGGAGGTTGAAGCATGATGAAGATAATCACAAGCTTTAGAGATGCAATAGGGTAGCTGCTGGTGTGAGGAACACAGATTGACCAAGATAATGTCACGAGAGGTTTTTAACATGATGTTCAACATTTACAAGCATAAACTGAGCTTATGACATCATGAAAATGATGCTACATCAATTTACTAGGCTTCTTTGCAAATTCCATATTACAAAATCAACTGAAACTAATACAATAATTACTATTACAAGATTTTACACGGTTCCATGGTCCATCAAACAAGGAGAAGGGAAGCAGAATAAAGAATGATTACAATACCAAAGGATGGCTAGCTAAAGCTTTAACAATGCCGTGGTGCAAATTTATACATATTGAGGAGATCAGCCATTTAACAAATTGATACGAGCTAAGTGCGAGCCGATTAGTTAGAACCTCAGCAAAGCCGAAGCCGTCAAAAAGGGCTAACCTTGTGCGCCAATTTCAACATGATCTCAGGAACAAGACGTCTTCTTGGAGAAGCCACTGCATCTTTGGCAAGGGCGGCACTATCACCAGCATGAATGTATGAAAGTATGTCTTCAAACAAATCATCTTTACCACCTCTCATTGGATCCTGTATTAGGACAAGTACAGTGCACAAAATTAACATTACGAAACCACATTACTCCACGATGTAAAAGAACTAGGAAGTTATGGTAAGCAGTATTGAATATTCTCCTCAAATCAAAACGTACAACTTGTGAAGCCTTTATTCCTACCTGAAGAAACACGTCTGTGTGAGTTTTTCCTTCATATAAAATTAGTTCAGCTTGGACTCCAACTCTCTGAAGTGCATCTACAAAAGTTTTACTGCAATAAACATTTTGGTTAGTTAAGATCTAGTAAGCGTATATTAAACTTGGTACAGTCGTATAATCTTTCTCAATCATATGGAGAAGCATACCTAGCATCACAAGGGATGGAATAGTCACCAGTTCCATGGAAAAGGACAATAAGAGGTAAGAGCTGAACTGCACTTCTAATGCTTGGGTCCTGTACCCTAACTTCGGGTGAAAATCGTCTCAACGATCGATCCCCTTCCATTATGCTGTAAATACACTTTAGGATCATCAGTTTCATGAACAGTTCGAGCAGTTGATTTAAAACATTTATGTGTGGAGTACATGGAACACGCATCGGCCATGAAATGAAAAAAATACATACCTAAGAAAGATTGAACGGTACAGACCACGTTCGTGAAAGTAATCAACTAACCTAAATGAGTCGTACCTGTTGCATCGAAATAGAGAACCTATCTCATGCACTGAATTCTATTGAAGATCAAAAGAAAGTAAGAAAATTGAAAAACAAAATCTAAAATGTGAAACATTTACCCTCCCGATAAACCAAAATAAGCTTTTATTTGAGAGACGCTCCAAGAAGTTTTATCTCCTTCCCCTAATTCTTTGATAGCCTGTGCCAGAAGAGTACAAGCAGCAATATGCGCACCAGCGGATTGTCCCATCAAATAGATTCTACACGAACAAGTACAACAAATTATTTAAGACCATAAATTGTTCTTTAATACTGAACAATAGACAAATAGCTTCTTGTACCTGTTAGGGTCGCCTCCATAATCAGCAATGTTATTGCAAACGAATGAGATTCCTTCAGAAGCATCTCTCACCATATCACTCATGGTCCCCTGAGGAAAATTTCTGCACACCCATATACCCAGTATCAGATTGTCGAGTCTTCTCTAATAATACAAAGTTGAAGCTGTATTGTTAATGCAACTTCAGACCCATAGATTGTACTAGGTACACAACATACAATCACACTACAACATCACATTGCTTTAATGAAAAGAGAGATCACCTGTAGTCTATGCATGCCACAATAACACCTCTTTCAGCTAGTTCTTGCCCTAAAAGAGAACCCCATGCTTTATACCTGGACCAAGAAATCTCAAAAGTAGCTTTAGATGATGCAGGAAAATGATATAATTTAACAAGCGAAGTTTGTAGCAATTCAAGATTAACTTTGGAATGGATAATATATCATGAAATGTTGATCCGTTTTTGAACTTATTTTATCCATTTAAATCACAGACACAAAAATATGAAAGAAACACCCACAATTTTATCTTGTATTCATAATTTCAAACGTTATTACAGAACTCACTGATAATTTTCTAGGTGTGTGCCTCTATGAGTATACAGAAGACCAAGTTATATTCCTTACCCAATAATCCAGGCTCCACCCGTAATGAATGCAACAACAGGCATAGGCCCATCAGCGTTTTCAGGTAAATACAAATCAAGCCTGTAAAATCACAAACATGTAAGTTGCCTAGAGCAAAGAACCCATGAAATTGCATGGGGGTATTCAAGTTTCTAAGTCAAATTCACGAGCAACTTTCTATGTAATCCTGTTCCTTGGCTGATCTCCATAAACTATACCTCTACGAACCTGTCTTGACCTATAATAATAAAATCCAGCTGCAAATAATATAACAAATTAATTATAAACACAAAAAGAAAGAAAAGTAAAACTAAAAGTGTAGCCCTGGAAATACTTAGTCCTAAATACATCTTTATAAAAAATATCCTTCGACGGAGCCAACCTTGGATAAAACCTGGCATAAGTAGCATCGCATAACAGCCGAGGGCAACAAACTTTGTGATCCATCTGTAGCCTACCCTGAATGAAAAATAAATTAATATATAGCCAACTAAATAAAAAAATTCTGATTTACAACTTACATCCAGTACAGCATTAAGAAACAAGAAGAAAATAGTGCCCAATTGTACAGGTCAAGTTGAACCATTCTGAAGAGGAGTAACCGCAGCGGTATATTTGAAGTTGACAACACATGCAGAACAATGAACAAAAAAACAGGATATACCCGAACAAACCAATGATTGTGCATACAATCACGAGAAGAAAGACATTTCAGCCTGTTGTCAGGTCATTTGCTAGGCAATGACCATAAAAATCCACCATAGACAACTGCAAGCTAGTACTTTTCTTCCTTTATAGATGTAAGTTTGTTTCCTTCAATAACTCAACATGTCTAAATTTTCATTTAGCCATAATGGGATTCTACTTCTTTTTAGAGTTGCCTTGCTTCAAACTTTTCAAATCAGTTGACTAAAGAGAGCCAAGATGAACATAAAACCAATCAAGCATTATTACCACTTTTTTGTCAATCTCAAAAGCAAACGTCATAATATCTAAGCTTTTCATTTCAATGGAAACCTAACAAGGAATTCCATGATTCGTTTTGTGCCTTGAATTCTGATTATCTTAGCTAAGGCAATCAAAGACAGCCTCGTCATACTTCTTCGTTTATCAGTACCTAACTCTACGCTTTCCAAAGACAAAACTGAGTTCTAGTAATTCCCAATTCACAAAACTAGCGACTACCTAGGTTTTCATTTCAACAAAAAATCAATTCTACACCCGTAATATCAGAACCATAAGCACAACATAATCAAACAAAATTCAACATAAAGCAACAATGTAGATAACAATTCATCAAAACATAATCAAAATGGTACCCGAGATAGTAATCAAGTAAGTCTCAGAAGCAGCATGTGCAACCTCTTGTGTAAGTGTTGACTGTTGTCTAGAAAGGGAAGGAATATTGTCATCACTAGAAATTCCACGCCTTCTCTTGTGTTTCTTTTTATTACTGATGAGATGGGCAAGATGGGTATAACTTAATGCCCTAGATAAAAATGGCATCTTTTCTTTACTATTATTGTTTATGCCAAAATTCCCGTTGACATTAATAACCAATGATTTGATGAAAAAACAGTAAACATAAAGATTTTAACTTATAATTTGTTACATAGAATCCTCTTTTAAACCAATGATTTGAGAAAAATCTTAATATTCCATTCATTTACAGATCATAAATCTCATCAAATTATAGTTACAAATCCATAATCTTTTAAATCAAGAAAATGAATCATGACAGTGGAATCTATCAATTTAATATTACACCAAGTATACATACCTAATGAACTTCTTCCTTTTACTCTGATTAATCTTCCTTAGTCTTTCTTCACTTCAATTTTCCGACCCCCTCTCTGTTGAATGCTCTCTACTATTTATAGATTATCTAGTGGGTCCCTCTTGTCCCGATACCCTCATCCGTTCTCCTTATTATCTTTGGATCGGGATGATTATACGATTGGCAGGTCATGCCTTTTGCTTTTTGGTCCGTTACCTTGCATGGTTAACACGTATTCTTTATTTCTTGAGAATCAGCTTTGTCCTGATCATATGTGTCAGACGTACGATAAAAGTAATTATCGTCTTACTTTCCCGCTCCACATTCATCATCACTCCTACTTTCCCGTTCCTCGTTCATTATTATTCTTACTTTACCGCTCCACATTCATCATTACTCCAACTTTCTCGTTCAATAAGCATTTAATGCTATCTGTTTCGATCAGTGTGATGTTACTTTCCCGGTCTTACGTGTCGATCATGCAGAGATTTACTCAGTCTTTCACATCTGTCCTTTTTCGATCCTTCGATATGGTTTTGATTGTGTGCTTCTCATTCTTTTTAATTTCATTGTCTCCTTCGTTAATCGTTTTACACGTGTCGTCCTTCTCTTATTTCCTAACAACTTGCCCCCTTCTTCTTCTTTTTTCAAAAACTTTCATCGGTCGATCCAAGGTTCTGAAAAAAGTAGAAGAACAATTATTACCTTCTGTTTTATCATTACTTCTTTTCACACGTTGCAAGCAGTAACTTCTATTATCACGTTTGTGTCAGTTACCCCTTTTTCGAGGAAATCAAATCTTTGCCTTAATTAATGCCTTTTCAAATTGTGACGGTTTCTATTTTTCGCTTTAAATACGATGCGGTCTTTTCCACTTTTGTTTTTACCTCTTAAAGTTGCTGCTCTTTATCTTCCTTGAATTTTTTAAATACTTTCGTTCTCCCAACTGTTCAGGAGCTTTTTGCATCAATCACATTTATTATACCTTTGATCAAGTAATTGCTTATCTTCTATCTCCAGGTATGTTGAGGATTTTTTACCTTTAGCATCTTACTTTAATATTTAATCATGAATAGCTTTTAACAGATATGATTGAACTGATTCCTACACATATTGATCCTTTGAAATTTCCTTTTCAGATAAAACGATATGTCTTCCAGAAATCCCAATGCTGCTGGTGATCACCAAGAATCTGGAAGATATTTAAGAGTTCCTTCTTCTAGGTATGTTGTGTCTCGACCTGCTCGAAATCCAGATCCTGAGGCTTCTATAGCCGTTAATCCGGCCCCCAGAAATAAGCGATCTCAGGCGACTTATAGTTACCGGTCGATGAACATTGAGGCTTTTAAGAGAAGACATGATCTTGAAGATTTTAAAGTCTCGTTCTATGACAAAAATACTGATGTATTAACTTTAGGAGCGATGCAAAGCTTTAACTATTCTCCCAATAGTTTACTAATTTCTACTGGTGCTTTGGAGGCCGGACTTCGTCTCCCTTTATACGAAGAAGAAAATCCTTTTCAATATGAAGTCCTTGCTACTCGTGGTGGTTCTCCTCATGGGCTTGCTCGATCCATTACTCAATACAATGGTAATTGGTAGTGTATCCTTGATGAGTGTAGTCTCCGAAGCGAAGGGCGGACTAACCTTACCTTCTACGTTCCAGATTTTACAGAACGTAGCAGTTATACCGTTGAAAATTTTCATACTACATATGGAGATTGTATTACCAAGAAGAATTACGTGAAGTGGAGCGTTAGCCCCGTTTCGCAAGTGTCTTTCGGGATTTCCCTTATTATATGAAGTCGATGATCCCAAAATCAAATATGTTCCCCATACCAAACTTGATTTTCTCACAAAAGAAAGAATTCGTCAGGATCATGACTATAAGTGGTATCGCACTCCAATTGTAATTGAAGGTCCTTGGATTTATGGTAACATTTCCAAGGATGATATTCAAGGACTTCGTTATCGTTTCCCAAGTTATTGCCCTTGGCAGTTAAATTTTGAGGACTATAAGTTTGATTATAAGGTTCGTATTATTCTTTATTTCAATATTGTCCCGAGCTATCATTGACTTTTTTCTTACATGACAAATGTTTGTGTTTCAGGTTGAACCCGATTCTGAGCTTCACACCGATGTTCCTCCTCATCCTCCTCGCCCGAGTCTTAGTATTCAAATCGTTGAAGGTAGGCAAAGAGCTGAGGAAGAAGTTATTGAAGGTAAGGGAAAACGAAAATTAGTTTTCCCTGAAGAAAAGAAGAAGAAAAAATTGAGAAGACCAATGTACCCTTCCGAAGTAGAAGAATGGGAAATTAGAGATTACTTAGTTGAGGGGACCAGCAATTCCGCTCTTATCACTGCTGCTGGACTGGACGTTGAAGGTTCGGTCCGAACAGAAGTGTCAGGACAACACGTTATCGTCAATGTTGTTCCTGTTACCGTGGGAGAACCATCTTTCTTCGGAGCAGCCTTCAATAACCCAATCCATTTCTGAAGCTGTTCCAACCACCACTGCTCCTACCGTCATCTATGATTCCTTTTCTCCCCTTCCTTTTAACTTTGATGTAGAGCCCATTGCTCCATTTAGTGGTACAATAACAGTTTTTACTGGATTACCTCAAGAAGAAGCAGATGATATTGCTATTGAGGAAGAAAATATGGAAGAAGTGAACGAAGCTGTTATCGTTGAAGAAAATATTGAAAAAGAAAATGTTGTTGTTGATGTTATTGTGGAAGAACAAAGAAATGAGATTTCTGAAGAAGCAAATGTTGAGATCATAGCTCCAAGCGCTTCGACTACAGTTGTTCCTAATGTCCCGAGCTCCCTTGGGGATGAAAATGCTCCTGGAGTCATTCATGCATCAAATGCCCCCATCGGGACATTAGTTCAATCTACCGCTCCTGCTGATGGTAGCGATGATGACATGCCAGATGTTGAACCTTCCATTCAATGGCCCTTCTCTGAAGAGGATAAGGGAATCACTCTTGCAGGTGAAGAAGACGACGCCATTCAGTGGTTTGTTTCTAAAGGGTTTCTGAGTACTTCCGCTCAGCACGATTCATCGAAATCCGATAGTGTTTCAATGGCTAGGCTGCGGTGGTGCTTCTCTGGATAATACTCGGGACGCTTGGTTCGAAAGCGAGTATTTCGATCAACCGTACCCACTCAGTCTTCCTTCTTCTTTAAATGAAGTTCTGACTGTTGCAGAGGGTCCGTCGTATTCTTTTCCACAGCAAGCTCTTGCCCAGCTTAAATATGGTACCGATTGCACATTTGCAGCGTACAAATTTTATAAGGCTCGGGCCGTAATGATGGAGCTGATGTTCAAGAATGAAGTAACGAAGGCAAAGCGCGAAAATGAAAATTTGCAGCAAGAAATTGAAAATCTCAAGCAGCAAAACAACTATCTTCAACAACAATTTCAACAACAACAAAAACAATAACAACAACAACAACTTCAAAATTTTGAGGATCAAAATCAAAAGCTTCAAGATCAGAATCAAGGTTCGCTCCTCACCTCTTAGCTCGTATCATATTTTGGGTTCGTACCTCTATAGGTTAGATCGTACTTATATTGGTTCGTTCCAGTATTGGGTACGAGCCTATAGGTCGTTCCATTTTCTTTTTTTCTTCTTTTTTTTAAAAAAAAAAAAAATTGTAATTCATTTATGGGATCAGAGGGAGACTTGGAATCCCTGTTTAGGTTCCGGCGTAGGATGACTCAGTTGAAAAATCATGCAAGAGAAGTAAATATGGATATGGAACTGGTTAAGGGGAAATTAGCACAGTTGTCCGATAGTATTGAGTTGAATACTTGGAGACGTAATAGAGCTGAATCCAAATATCAAGAAGTTCTGAAAACTTTAACCCTTAAAGAAGCAGAGTTTAAGTCTGTAGCTAGAGGTATATGCTTGAGTTATATGCTTGTTTTATTGAGGGTATTATATGGTTTATCTGATATTCATTCTGGTTTTTAGTGCTAGAAAAGAAGATTAATGAAGCCAATGGACGAGCAACTGTAGCAGGAGCTGAACTCAACATTGCAAATAACACGATATCAAATATTACTGAAGAGCTGAAGACTTCAGAGAAAAACGTGGCTCTGAATACAATCAAGCTTCGAGATTTGCAATCTCAGTTGAATGCTGAAACTTCAAAACGCGAAGCTCAAGAACAGGAAATTATAAAAGTACAATCAATATCTGATGAGCTATTAAAGGAATTAAATGCTGAAAAAAAAAAGTAGAGAAGGATCAACAAAAGATTAAAGATCTTCAATTAGAAATTGACTATAGGCACGCTTATATCGTCTGGGTGAGACAAGATGCCAAGGCAAAAATTGCAATGTCATTCAATTCTTCTTTGGATCGTGCTCAAGCCGATCCTTCTGTTTTGAATGGTCGTGCTACCGTCCCGATGGTTCCTCCTCAACCTCCCCGACGGTCCAACTCTGAAGCCTAGTTGTACTTGTTCTTGGCTCTAATGCTCGTAGCTTTATCTTTTGATATTCTTTTCTTGTGTCCCGATGCTTTGTTATTTTGAAGTTTGTAGTTGAAAACATCATTTTGTGATCTTCCACTTTTTTGCTTGAATGTGCTGTGAATATTGTCCCTGCATAAGATATGATATTTATGAAATCTTTAGGTTAATCATATTGTTTAATGAGTACAATGGATTGAAGTGTATATACCTCAAAACATATAATTCGAGATCCCACACATACGAAACAAACCCGGGCCAGGGGTAAGATACAGGGTTGGTCCCGAACGTACTCTGAAAATGATAACCATAAATTAGGTATTCCTTCTTTATTAGAACTTCTGAATTATTAAAATTCTAAAAGGACATTTACCTCTTTGGTATTAGGATTGAATCTTGATTATGTCGCCAATCGTAGAGTTTTCCAGAATAAGATGTTCCTGGATTTGAATTTTGATTATGTCGCCAATCGTAGCGTTTTCCAGAATAAGTTGTTCATGTGTTAACCACCATAGTTGTGCTATTAATTATGGATAATAAAGCTTTAAGTATCGTGTATTCCAAGGATGTTGTAAGGTGTTTCCTTGCATATTTCGGAGATAGTACGATCATTGTCCCGCTGATGCTTGTATTACATATGGACCGTCCCAAGTTGGTGTGAACTTTCCAGCACTTTTATCCCGATGGTATTCTGGGATTTGTCGTAAAACATATTGTCCTTGGACAAAGTTTCGTGACTTGACCCTTTTGTGATAATCCCGTGCCAACCTTCTTTGATAATTCTCCATTTTATGGAGTGCCACTTCTCGTTTTTCTTCCAGATCATCCAACTTTTGTAACATTAAATCCGTATTTAGATTTTTCTCCCATGCTTCTGTTCTAGTCGTGGGTAGAATGACTTCTGTTGGTATGACTGCTTCTGTACCATATGTGAGAAGGAAGGGTGACTCTCCAGTGGTTTCTTTTCTTGTGGTGCGATACGCCCATAATGTATTATGCAACTGTTCACACCAACGTTTGTAATATCCATCTAATGTTTTCTTCAGATTTATTGCAATTGTTTTATTTGTGGATTCAGCTTGCCCATTACTTTGGGGATAAAATGGTGTGGATTTGTATTGTTGAATGTTATATGCTTCAAATAGCATATCAATGGTCTTTCCTTGAAATTGTTGTCCATTATCAGAAACTAGGGCTGCTGGAATCCCAAATCTACAGATGATATTTTCAAATAAAAATGTGAACACATCGGAATCTCTGATCCGAGCTAATGCTTTAGCTTCTACCCACTTAGTGAAATAATCGGTTGCTACTATTAAATATTTTCTCTTTTTGGTTCCTTCAACTAACGGACCAACAATATCTACCCCCCATTTTGCGAATGGCCATGGACTGAGTACATAATTAAGATCTGTGGCAGGTGCTTTGATTTTCTTTGCGAATCGTTGGCATTCTTCGCACCTTCGTACCATGTTTTCTGAGTCCTTAAGCATGGATATCCAATAATAGCCTTAGGTTTTAGCTTTTAATGCGAGTGAGCGCCTTCCACTGTGGTTTCCCGCATCTCCGTAATGTATTTCTTTGAGTATCCGTATCCCTTCCTTTTGTGATAGGCATCGGAACAATGGCCCGAGGAATGATCTTCGATACAAAATTCCGTCCCGAAGCTGATAATTGTCTGATTTGAGTTGAATTTTTCTTGCTTCTTTAGAATTGGAAGGCAAAAGATTATCTTGGAGATATTGATGAATAGGAATCCTCCAATCTAATTCACTTGGTTGATCATCTATTTGTTGAGGCACAGATGGGGCATTTTGTATTGCAGGATCGTTAATTTCTTCTGTCACATTTTCTTCTATGTTATGAAGTGCTCTTATCTGAATAGATGGTTCATGTATCCTTCCGACTTTTATTGCCGTGATATTGGGGTCACTTACCATTGAGGAAATAAATGCCAATGCATCGGCATGTCAGTTTTTGTCTCGGGATAAATGCTGAAAAGTAATGTTTGGGATTTGATTTGCTAAAATTTGAACTAGGTCTTTATATTGTGCTAGATCTGCATCAAGTGTTTGATATTTTAATTCGACCTGTCGAATTACTAACTGTGAATCACTTGTGAGTCGAACATTGCTGATTCCTAGTTCGATGATGAGTTTTAGAGCATGAACCACAACCTCATATTCTACTATGTTGTTTGTATGTTCTTCAAATTCAAGAAGAAATGAATGTGTCATTCGCCCGCCCATTGGTGTAGTAATCACAATGCCAATTCCTGCTCCTTCTTTGTTTCGGGACCCATCAACAAAGACTTCCCACCTTTGAAAGTTTGTTGAGTTCAGAATATCTTGTGGGTCCTCTTCCTCGCATCCTGGTAATCCTTTAATCATAGATAAAAATAAATTATTAATGTGATAAAAAATTTAATAAAAAAGTTTTTAAATAAGTTAACTTCTTTTTTCCCAGCTATCGGACCTTGGATTTCATATTCTTCTTCAATCGGGAAATATGCAAAGAAGTCAGCTAAAACTTGAGATTTTTGTGCGGTTTGCAACTCATAAATGGTGTTGAATTGTTCTAGCTGAGCGTTCCATTTGGCGATCCTTCCCACTTTTCCTGTATTTTTCAATACTGATTGTAATGGTGCTTTGCTCGGGACACGAACATAATGTGTGAAAAAATAAGTACGTAACTTTCGATTTTAGTGTAATTTCTTTCTGCCGAATTAAGGGTTTTGCTGATATAATATATCGGTTTTTCTATTTTCTCATTAGTACGTACCATCACTGCACTGATTGCATCTTCCGTTGCTGTTTTATACAAAGTTAATATCTCTTCAGGTTCTGGCTTCTGTAATGCTGGCAATGTAGCTAGATGCTTTTTTATGTTTTGGAAAGCTTGTTCACATCGATCATTCCATTCAAATTTATTTTTCTTTTTGAGTATATCAAATAAGGGTTTGCACCGTTCTGACGACCTGGCAATAAATCTTCTTAAAGCAGCCAAACATCCATTTAATTTCTGTACACTTTTAATACTGTTGGGTGATGGCATATCTGTTACTGCTTGAATCTTTGCTGGATCAACTTCAATTCCATTTTTTTAACCAAGTAACCCAAGAAACGTCCCGAAGTAACACCAAAAGTACACTTCTCCGGATTAACTTTCATTTTGTATTTTTGTAATGCACCAAAAATTTCAGCGAGGTCTTGTAGATGGTCGATAGATAATCTGTTTTTTACCAACATATCATCCACATAAACTTCTAATATTTGTTTGATCCAAGGTTTAAAAATTGCATCAACTAATCGTTGATATGTTTCTCCCGTATTTCGTAATCCAAATGGCATCCTGGTATAGCAATACAACCACCGGGGAGTGAAGAACGTTGTGTGTTCTTGATCAGCTTCAACAAGTGCAATCTGGTTGTATCCCGACTGGCCATCCATAAAACATAATGCCTCATGGCCTTGTACAACATCTACCAACTGATCAATGTTGGGAAGTGGATAACTATCTTTTGGGCATGCTTTATTTAAGTTGGTGAAGTCTATACAGATTCTTACTCCACCGTTCTTTTTTGGAACGATCACCATATTAGAAATCCACGTTGGATATCGCACTTCTCGAATGAATCCTGCACTTAGAAGCTTTGCTAATTCCTTTTCTACTGGATCGTGATATTCCGGTGCAACCTTTCGTATCAGTTGTCGAAATGGTATAGCCTCGGGACGTATTTGTAATTCATGTTGAACAATATTCGGATCTATCCCGGGCATATCCTCCATCTTCCATGTAAATATATCTACAAAATCACGAAGTAACTTGATTAAATTCTGCTCCATGTCTTCTTTCATCAATGTTCCAATTCGCACTTGTTTAGGCCGTTCTGAAGTTCCAATATTTACGATCTTAGTTTCTTCTACAGAAGTGAAAATTGGCTTTGAATTCCCGATAGAAGTTGGAGTTCCCTTTAATTGCTATGAGGGTCCTTCAAACTGCTGACTTGATGAATTTTCTTGACTTTTACTGCTTTCTCCTAACTCATTTGTTGATTTTTGTTCGGTGTTTCTTTTCAAGTATTGATTTATCTCCTCTTCCTTTGCTTCGATCTTACGGTTTTTCTTCCTCTCACGCTGTTGTTGTTCCTGCTCTTCATGCATTCTTACCTCCGCCATTATACAAAACTTCGCATCATCTTGATCTCCCTTGATCTCCATTTCTCCTTGCGCTGTTGGAAATCGTAAATATTGATGATAAGTGGAAATTACACCTTTCAACTGGTGTACCCATCGTCTCCCAATTATTGCATTGTACGGAGATGGAGCATCTACTACACTGAATCTTGTTGAGATGTTAATCGGTCCAACTGATACTTGCAAATCTATATCTCCTTCTGGTCTTGAGGCCATTCCATTGAACCCATAAATAACATATCGGGACGGGACTAATTGATCTCTTGCGAGTCCCATTTTGCAAAATGTGTCATGAAACAATACATTCAAGGTACTGCCCCCATCCATAAGAATTTTTCTAACGTTCCATCCTGACATTGGCAATGTAAGGACCAAGGGATCATTGTGCATCTCAATTTCTTGATTTACTTCTCGTGCTGAGAAAGTTAAAGGGGATGCCATCCAGTCTTCCCAAGCTTCCGCTATCCTTCCCGATACCTTAAAAATTTCATGATCTCGGATACTTTTACACAACTTTTTATTAATTTCAGCGTTCATATCTGTATCTCTTTTTCTGAGAATGATATCATATTAATGGTGTGTTCGTTATATGGGATATGCACTGCTTTGCCTTTGTCGGATCTTGCTATTGGTTCGGTCCTTTGAATATATTCTTTCAACTCTCCTGCATTTATCATTCTTTGTACCAGCATAATAAAATTCCTGCAATTATCTGTTGTGTGCCCTTTATAACAGTGGTACTCACAATAATCTTTTGAACGTTGTGTAAACTCAGGTTGATTGCCTTTTGATGATGGCCATTGAAAATTTGGTTTAGTTTTTATGATTTTGAATAATTCAGAATATGAGATATTGAGTTTTGTGAACACTCTTTCTTGAAATCGCTGCACAAAATTTTTATAATTCCCTTGCCGTGGGCGCTTTGATTCCCTTGGTTCTGATTTGTGAGGGAATTTCTTTTTTTGTTCTGGTGATACTTCAATTGAATTTGTCCTTTTCATGTTTCGTTGATTTTGTGAATTACTTCTCGGACCTTGTTCCTGCACATCTTGCAATCTTGCACATGTTTTTATTATCTCTCTAAGCTGTCCCTCAGTCTTGGGATTGTTTCGATGGATTTCAATAAAAAGCTGACATTTACGGTCAGCAATTCCCCATTTGTAATGATTTATCGTGTACTTGAGTCAACATCTCCAATTGCTTGACAAACCGTATGCCATTGGGTTGTATAAGACCGGATCGTTTCTTCTGGCCACGATGTGAGGGAATATAATCTGTCTATTCCCGAATCAACGGGCTTATTGTACATGTAAGCTTCAAGAAAATTTCCTTACTAATTGTGAATAGCATTCAATGGAACTCTCTGGCAATCTATCATACCATAACAATGTTGAACCTGTTAAACTCGAAGGAAAACATCGGCACATTATTGCTTCATGTCCGTCCCATCGTGACATCACTCGGTTATAAGACTTTAAATGTGAGGTCGGGTCCTTTGTACCATCATAACATTCAAATACAGGGATACTGTATTCTCTTGGCAATGGAACACATGTCAACCGCTGAGCCAGCGGTGTGCGCCTGGCCTCTTTCAACACCTCTTCTATTCTTCCCCCTTCTTTATTTTTTAATCCTTTTATCTCTTCTTTCATTTGCTCCATCGCTTCCATACATTTTTGCCATTGTGCACGTTGAATTTCTTGATTTTCCTTTTGCCTTCTTGCCCGTGATGATGATCCTACTAACACCATTCTCTGATCTTGATTTTCCCTTTCATTTCTGGGTGCACGCCTTCCAGAAATTGTTTCTTGACTTTGTGATCCGATTACAGCCTGCCTTTGCTCACGTTGAATTGCATTTTTTAAAGCTTGATTTTCTCTGGTTAATAATTCGATTTTATCATGACTGGCCCTCTGTTCTCTTCTTATTTCATTCATTTCTCTCATCAGATTTTGAAGATAATTTACATCATTTCTTGAATTCTCATGATGTGACGGCTGATTTTGAGATATGGCATTTGGTGTTAATTCATGGATAGGTGAATGATTTCCCACATCACTCTGTTGTTTTTCTGGCTCACTCTCAACTTCTCTTTGTCTGTAACTTTGTCTATCGTCACTGTCTTGGTTCCCAGAGCCTGCTTCTTGTCCCGATACCCTCATCCGTTCTCCTTATTATCTTTGGATCGGGATGATTATACGATTGGCAGGTCATGCCTTTTGCTTTTTGTTCCGTTACCTTGCATGGTTAACACGTATTCTTTATTTCTTGAGAATCAGCTTTGTCCTGATCATATGTGTCAGACGTACGATAAAAGTAATTATCGTCTTACTTTCCCGCTCCACATTCATCATTACTCCTACTTTTCCGTTCCTCGTTCATTATTATTCTTACTTTACCGCTCCACATTCATCATTACTCCTACTTTCCCGTTCAATAAGCATTTAATGCTATCTGTTTCGATCAGTGTGATGTTACTTTCCCGGTCTTACGTGTCGATCATGCAGAGATTTACTCAGTCTTTCACATCTGTCCTTTTTCGATCCTTCGATATGGTTTTGATTGTGTGCTTCTCATTATTCTTAATTTCATTGTCTCCTTCGTTAATCGTTTTACGCGTGTCGCCCTTCTTTTATTTCCTAACAACTATCATCTTTAATAGATGATAAAGAAGATGATGAGGAGGATGAAGATAACAAAAGATGGCTTTGCTGCTCATCATCAACATCATCCCCATTCTCTGTTCTAAACAACATTGTTGGTGATGGAAGAGTTATTGGAAGCATTTGAGATTGCATTTTTATGGTAAATGAAATGAAAATAATCAAAGGGGTTGTGGAATAAACATCAATGAATCTGAAAAACCTATAGAGATTGAAACTTTTTTCAATTCTTCAATCAAAATAAGGACCCTTTTTGGTTGTGAAATGTTGGTATGGTATTGGTTACTGTGGATTTCATTGGGATTCTATTTTGTTTTTGATGGTATTATAAAACCAAGAATATGTTGTCTAAGATCAGGTATATGAGCCAATCAAAAGAGAGAATGATTCAAGGAGAAGCTGAAATTGGAAACTTTTGTTACACATTTGACAGGTGGGAGTGATGTTTTGGGAAAGTTAGGTTGCTTCCCTATTGGTTCACTTAATGGTGATGTTTTGGAAAAATTTTGGTTGCTAATGGGAAATTTTGTAGCAAAATGAGGGGAGATTGATCCAAGAAAGTTGCAAGACTGGGAGAAGGACTATCCAAGGCGCTTTTTTGACGTGGCAAGCCTTAAAGCTGGCTATCAGGTTAGCCAACCGAACAAGTCTTCCAACTAGAAGTGATGTACGAGATAGAAATCTAGAGGAGACTTTAAACCTAAAACAACTACCATAGCACAATGTTCTTAGGATAAGGATAGTTGCACTGAATTGCAATGTATCTGAGCTACGTGGATTATTTAATAATTCGTGTTGATGTATATTTGTATCTTACTCTTCTATAAATACATGTTCTTGGGAATGTTAGGTAAAAAGGAATCAAACAATCTCACTAATCATAATGATGTAAAATCTAAATATAATAATAATATACAATTTGAATAAAACATGAATTAAAGAAAAATAAAAGAATCATAGATTTAATATGGTTGGATGAGTTATGATTATTCCATGGACGAACTATAAGAAAAGATATTTTATCGATTTTTAGGATATAATTGTTTTTTTCGTATTTTGAAGAGATGATCTGTCATTGATGTTTTATTGGTTTGCTCTGATATCTAAATTTTTTGGTTTGCCCTTGCATCTCCTTTTAGGATTAAGGATCCATGTATTTATACAATTCTAAATTTGTGATAAACCCTAATGCTAAGATAAACTTCATATGTTGTAAGAGCAATTCCAGTGGTCATAGAAAAATTTGGCTATTTTCCAAGCCAGGTGGATAGGAAAACTGGTTTCAAACAATGGAGAATTGATATAATGGTTCAGATTGAACCGATCGCACCAGGTTAAGACGCTCGACTCAACTGGTGCGACAACGGCTACATTAGAATTTCATACCAACAACTATATTTCTTTTTCCTATATAATTTTTTTTTTATTTACCAATTTTAAACACGCTCAACTTCTATAAATTCTCTATTTTTATAAAAAAAGAAAAAATCTTCCAATTTCTTCAACATATTAGTTGTTTTCAGTCGTTTTATTCATTATATGGATCCTAGTTTGGAAAATGAAGAAACGCACATGTTATGAGAAAATGGTTACAACAAGTTCAAGGGATTATGCAGCAGTTGGATCAAATGGATGAAGATTCATACGATGATAGAAGGATGACCAACACAATGATATAATTATACTCAGGGAAAATTATGCGTCATATTGATAAGAAGATGGACGTGGAAATATCGAGAGAAAGGAAATCAACAAATAATGAGTGATTATTTTATTAATAGAAATGTGTACTCTGATAAAGATTTTCAATGCCGCTTCCACATGCTACAACACTTGGTCATGAGGGTTATTGGAGAGCTTTGTCGGGTAAACCCTAAATTTAACTATCAATTTGATGCACTAAAAATACGAGGACATAGTCCTTAACGAAAAGCCATTGCATCCGTAAGGATTCTTAGTTATGGTGTGCATGCGGATGCCTATGATAAGTACCGTCATATGGAGAGAAAAAATATCATACAAAAATCTCAAAAAAAAAAAAACATCATACGACAGCCAACGCAAGATGATGTCGACCGACTACTAGTTGAAAACAACACTAGAGGCTTTTCCAGAATGCTAGGTATCCTTGATTGCATGTGTTGGGTGTGGCATGGATGCCCTTATGCATGGCAAGGTCAGTATAAGGGTCACTATGCAAAACCAATTGTTGTTCTGGAAGCGGCGGCCTCTTATATGATTGCTGGATATGGCATGCTTTTTTTGGACTCCAGAGTTCAAATAACAATATCAATATTTTGCATAAATCGCATTTATTTGAAGAATTGGAGCGTGTAAATGCTCCATCTGCAAATTCCATTGTCAACGGCAATAACTATAACTATAATATGGGGTATATTATGGCGGATGGAATTATTCTACAGTAGTCAACTTTGATTCAAGCTTACGCTCAAGTACCCCAAGGAGAACGTGCAAAACAACATTTTAACGGAAGCAGGTGGCGGTTAGGAAAGATGTCGAACGAGCATTTGGAATTTTGCATATAATTTATGGACAATATCGATCGTTTGTTTACACCAATAAAAATAAATAAGGTTATGTTTACCTGCATCATCTTGCATAATATGGTAATCGAGGAGTCCTGATGGGATCCCAGTTGGACAAGTTGTCCACATTAAGATTTGTGGAAAGATGTTCAACCCCTTAATGGTGTGCCCGCAAGAGAGTATAGAATGGTATAAGAGAAAATTCAAAACAGAGTATTACATTTAAGGCTAAGGGAGGATCTCACTGCATACTTGTGGGATGATTTTGGAAGAAGAAACCCTCAAAGGATTTAGTTGTTTTTCTTTTTTGAACTTTTTAGTTATTATTTCAATCATTTTATTTCTTTTAATGTAATTTGATTTGTAGTTTGACTTAAAAAAACATTGAAAATAAAATTAAGGATCAAATTGGTAATAAAAAACAATGAAATTGAAATTGAAACTAAGGATTAAATTGAACGCAAAACAAAGGATTACATCGAAATTAAACTAAACTATTACATCCAAAATTTAAATCTATTAATAACTAAACCAGTGTAATAATTGCAGCATTATTAGCTATTCTTATTCTCCTCCTTATCAGAAGCAACATCAATTGAGTTTGGGCGTTTGTGTGCCTTATCTGCTTGAATTTGATCAAATTCTTCTTGCCAGAGTTGCAGTTGTGCCTGATTCATCTTTGTCGTGTCCATTCCCATGATTCCTCTCATGTGTGCATTGAAAATATTGTGTTCAAGCGCCTTGCGACCTTTCCTAATTTTTGCATCCATTTTCTTACGCTCTACTATTTTAACAGTATCAGTCTTTTTTTATTTTTCAACAATTTCTTGAAAGTTAATGTCTGAAGTTAAAGAATCAGCGACTTCTTAAGCCACCTTTCTGTTTCTTTTAGCTTTTTTGTTGTGTGGCCCATCATATCTTTTTGTATTTCCATTAACATTGAGATTAGAATTACCATGTTAGGATCCGCCTATATTGGGTTGAGGGTTTGAGTTTGTTTCTGGTGACCCTTGAGAAATGTTTGGTGCCTCGTAAGGGGATTGTTTTGGCACCTGATATCCTTTCAACAGTTCGGGTTTATATCGGTTCAGCTTTTTGAGGATGTGAAAACATGTTTCATGTTTGAAACTCGAATCTTCTTTTCTTTGCCATTCCTCTTGAGTTTTTCGCACCTGTATTTTCAACATCTATAAATTACTTATTACAACAACTTGATAAAAGTTTTAAAAATCAATTAAACAAATTGAAATGAAACTTACTATATTGACGTCAGTATCACCGCTTTCTCTTTGACGATTAACTTACATCATCAAAGTTACTGAACTGTTCATGTCTTTATAGATGACAACCCGGAATCCTCATGTCTATTTGGATTCCCAGTTTCATGTTCAAATTATTTAAAAATATTCCCCCAAGCGTTGAATGGTTTTGTTGAACACCATTGATAGGATCAAGCGTGAATGTTGCATAACTCTATAGATATATAGTTTTATCTCCCTATTTCTCTTTCGTTTAGAAATTTCTTGTGTTTGTGATAACCTGACCATATTTTTTTGAATTTTTTTCTATAGAATTTGAGATCGAAAGATTGAGATTGAAGTGAAAATATAAGAATTTTTGAGTGGAAAAGGTGTGATTTTGGAGTTGAAATTGTTTGAATTTATAGAAAGTGAAAGAAGAATCGTTTGATGATATACTCGTTGGCGGCTCAATCAAGGCAGAACGTCTCTATCTGAGACGCGTATGGAAAACCCTCTAATCATAGGGTTTGCCAATCTATTTTCTTGGTTTGCCCATCCACTGTGGAGCCATAATTGATATTTGGCCAATTTACCAATCCTACTAGAGTTGGTCTAACTTGGTCAACAAGATATTCAGATTGTTATAGAGCTTTCTCTTCGAAAGAAAGCGGTCCATAAACTTCGAGAACCTTCTTTTAGGATTATGAAATTAGGTCGGCAGAATAGAACGGGTCAATGGATTTAAACGACATGCTTTGACTTTGCCAAGTTGAAGTTGACTTTGACTTAATAATTGACTGCATGTTGACTTTAACCGGGTGGCATAAAAGACTGGAAGATTGAGCTAACATAATGGTTAATAGACGGAGATGAAAGACTAGCTGGCTGGATAGATGGTAGACTGGATGAAGTACATGGTATGCATGCTATCGGATCAGAGGAAATGGGACAAAAAATGGTCGATAGACGGGCTGGACGAATTGGGCCAAAAATGAGTTGACAGACTGGTCATACGAACTGGGTCGGAAATGAGTTGACAAACCGAGAGAACTGAGCCAACTGGAACAAACAGATCAGGCCGCGTAACTGGGCCCAAATTGAGCCGGCAGATTAGGTCGGGCGAACTGCGCCGGAATAAGTCCACGTTCCGGGCCTAGTGAACTAAACGAACTTTGATGATTGATCGTCGACTTTAATCATTAACCAACGATTAACTGGTAGTTGACTTTGACCATTGAGTTTTGGCTGACGGACCTGGCTAGCTTGCAGACTGGTCTAATAGACTTGGATGGAAGCCCGATGGCGGCCCAAACAATAATCTGGCCAAAAATACGATAATTTCACATAAGGTACGTATATCGCCCCCTCTTAACCTCCAACTTATTGGGCGGTTAAGAAGTTTGGATTCCCTTTTGCTTCGATGGTCAATGATTTTTTTTATTTCCAAGCATAAATTATTACTAATGAGGTGAAAGGAACTCGCCCCTATTGTTTACAGAGATATTAACAAAGACGCCCCAATTGTGGTTTTATGTTAATTTTGCTCGCGTGCTAGGCCAGACTTAGTGCCAAATATTGGACTTATGATGATCGAGAGCTAGTCAGTACTTGAGCTAAGTGTAGTGTATTTGCAGTTATGGAAATACTTTTGCTCGTAATGTAACAAAGCTATATCACTCGCTATTAGGGAAGACTGGCATGTTGCATGTGTTGAGTACGGGACTTTGAATCAACAACGAGTGTTGGGCTCGCGGATGAGACGAGACTTTATGCTTTCTTTTCTCAAAGATTTACAGTCGCATTTGAGACGAGACTTTATACTTGCGATGAGAACAATGCTTAAGTGCTCACGTGTTCCGTAAGGCTTTAGGTGCTTGCAGTGATGCAAGGATAAACTATAAGAGTTTTGAGCAACAATCATCTGCAATATCTTCACATATTCTGTAATCAGAGGGGTCACATATTGTGTAATCGGAGGGGTCACATATCTCGCCCCCAAGCGAAATTATAGTGGTTAAAGAACAAAATTGTTGCGGTTAAGGTGATTAATTGTTCGTCCCCAGTTAGGGATAACATATGGCGAGGGTCCAAGCTTTCTGGTGTCGATCATGGTCGACAGACTTGGTGTGCGACTGAAAATGTGATGGACACGAACCGTCCGAATTTTTATAACGGGCGGTTGATGAAAAAATTGGGCTATCTTGGCATCCATTGAGAAAGAAACTGGGTTGACTGCTATTTCAGGCGAAACTTGATTGGATGCAGCTGAAACTGAACTGACAATATTTGCAGGAGAAACTAGAATGATATCAAAATTATAGGCTAAACTGGACTGACAGTAGTTGCGTGAAACTGGACTACAACAGTTACTGGTGAAACAGGATTGTACGTTGTAGTTACATGAAACTGAACTGCATCAGTTACTGGCGAAGTTGGACTGCAACAGTTGCGTGAAACTGGACTGTAAAAATTATGTTTATTTTACAGAAGATAGTATCAATGGTGCACCTCAAACAAGCAGTACCTTATCGGATAACATATTTCATAAATTTGAAGAGGAAAAAATGAACATATATAATCGTATTAGGGAGGGGTTGTCAGGTCGCTTCCAACAAATCAATAAAAGAGTATCCTTATATGTTGCTCATGTCATGCAAAACAATCGTGGTAAAACGAGTGGTCAAGTCGAACTTGATCTGGTAAATTATATTAAATGTCAAAAAAAAAAAATTAAAAAAACGAAATTCGATTTGTGTGTGTGATAATAATTTACTTTTTTTTACAAATTACAGGATCGAAAGTATTGGTCGGATTGACACCACAAACACAACCAACAATTTGAACAAATTATCGGTCGGACTGGCACCACAAACACGACCAACAATTTGAAAATAAAAGTTGTTACCACATCTTAAAAGTGCTGCCCAAATATAATCCATAGTTGTTAGCAAATATGCAGCAAGTTCCTGAAAGATCATCATACTCTCCTTCAACCTCTACACCAAATTCAAGTCCTAGTTCACCATTTTCTTCACCGGATAACCCAAGAAATCCTCATTTTGATCTTAAGGCATCAAATAACAATAAATGGAAAAATTTAGGGAGAACTGCAAAAAAATTAGCCCAAGAAGGAGGGTCCTAAGGTTTTAACATATCCGAGTTTATGGATCATCAACGAACAGTCAAGAAACATAGATCAGTTGACCTGGAGTTTGTGAATAAGGATTTGAAAAAAATCTTATTTCTTAAGAGCAATTTGTTAACCATTATGACAAGCATAAGATTCTTTATATATATGGACACCACAATAATGAATGTCGACCAGAAATTTATATGAAAAATAAAATGTAACAAATTAGAAAGGCATGTGGAAAAACAACAATTGTAACCTAAAAACCCAATTGATGAAGATGATGTTTCAGATAAAGAAGATAATGATGAGGTTCAATTTCTTGGTTAATGTAATAGTTAGTTAGTTTAAACATAATTGTTTGTATTTGAAGAAATTATAGATTTTTCATTACTTTTTTTTCTTTTTTGAAACATCATTGTATTAGGAACTAAAGAGAAATTTCACGTGGGTATGTGGTACCTATAGAGTCCTTTAATACAATTTGAGTAAGAAAGCTCGGAATTATATGGTCCATATTTACGTCGTCAAATTGTCGATCTGACTCCCATCTAACGCGTGGTTGGATAGGCCATTTGCCTCCTGATTTTCTTCTCTGTAATTGTGGTGGATTTCATGTTACGGTATCTGACGAAACCTGTGTTTTTTTTGTGATCATCCTTACGATGTACCAAGGTGGTGGTGTGCAAGTAGCTATGAGACGGTAGAGGTTTTTAGAATCCATTTTGAAAAGAATTCTCGGCCATTGTCTTTCAATTGCAGTTCTTGATATTAATAACATGGTCCAGGTTTCAGCTAGTAATGCAGTGGTAATTCCTAATGGTTGCACCATAGCTAAATTCGTTCTTGTTGCCGAGTCTCTGCAGATGAATCCCGCGCCTGTAATTCCTGGATGACCTCTGGAAGCTCTATCTGTATTGATCTTTATCCAATCTGAGGTAGGGCAGGACCATCCGGCTGAAATAATTGTCGTTCGTCTAGCAGTATTCATGTGGACAGAGGTTGGGATATCGCTGGGGGTTACAGGAGGATTGGTCACCCTTGCCCAAATATATTCTTGATGTTGCTTAAGCGCTCCCATTAAAATTTCTTCTGGTGTTTTTTGATGATGCCTGTATTTTAGTTCATTTCTAGCTAACCATAAGGACAAGAGGAGAAAACAACCTGGTTGTTGTAAGTTTTGAAGGATGGTTTGTTTGTGGATTTAAAATGTTTGAGAGGGAATTGGCGGGTGGGTCTTTGTTCGGGGAGGTGGGTGAGCAAAACGTTCCATGCTATGATTGCTTTTGCGCAGTGGAGAAGAAGGTGACCGGCGGTTTTCGGTTAGAGTTGCAGTAGGGGCATTGATTGGAGTTGATGATTCCAATGTGATAAAGAATGGAAAACGTAGGTAAACCTTTGTTAATTTATTTCCACAAGAAAAACCATTTTTTTGGTGGAGATGGTAAGGTCCAAAAAAAAATTGGTGGGTGGGAAAAAGTATGAGTTTGAGGGATTGAGCTCTTGGGTTAGGCAGTTGTGTCCAGACGCAGTTGTATATTTTCCAGTTTTTGAGTGTGGACAAATAATCTTATCAGGTTGGTTATCTTGGGGAAGATGAATGTGTATGATTTTTTGGACTGCATCTGGTGGGAGATGTGTGAGTTTATCATGAGACCAGATATGATATAGTGGGTCAATGAGATCTTCCACTGTACTGATAGGGTGGCATTGTGTTGGGTCTAGGACCGGGGAATGCAGAATCCAATTAGCTGGTATAGGTGTTGTTAAACCATTTCTGATGCGATAGAGGATGTACTGGGGAAGCTAGTTGTTTCCACTAGGGACTATATGCAGAAAGAATGATGAGGGTATTCTGGAAGATTGGTTGATGCTTAAGATATTTCTCATTGCATAGTCTAGCTAAAACAGACTGGGGTTGATCATGCAAGTTCCAAACCCTTTTGAGGAGTAAGGATTTGTTATGTTCACTACTCTTTCTTATGCCGAATCCTCTTTGAAAGAGTGGTTTGGTTAACTTATCCCATCCCAGAGGCTTCCTAACTGAAGAATCGTGTCCCTAGAAAAAAATTCCAGGTAATGCAATCTATTTTTTTTTTGCACATGGGTTGGAAGTAGATGAGTTTGCATAAGATGATTGGAGGTAGAGGTTAAAGAAGTTTTGATCAAAACTAACCTTCCAGCAGGAGTGGGATATTTTGTCATCCATCCTTTTTCTTTTCTCGCTAGTCGTTGCATCATAGGTTTGAAAAGATGGTGAGATGATCTTTCTTGATTTAATTGGAGTCCCAAGTATATAGGGGGATTCAAAGTGGTTGGAATGCCAAAAGAGTGAGTAAGGTTGTCTATCAATGGCTGGTCCAGTCTAGGATGATGAATGATAGTGGATTTGAAGGTGTTGATTATTTGGCCCACTGAAGTGATGTATGAATGAAGTATATTTCTTGAGTTGATTGCAACTATCTAAGTTTGCTTTAAACGTGATAAGGTTTTTTTTTTCATTACTTGAAATACGCATTACATAAAGAAAGTGGAAACAAATTAGCAATGCAAAACAATTAACAATTCAAAGAGGTTATGAGGAATTCCTTAAGGATGTGGAAACAAGATTCGTAATTGAAATCTTTTTCTTTCCATCTTCGACATTCCCTGAAATATCTCGCTTTAATATCAATACAAGTTACACCCTTATATTACCGGTTTCACCCCTAATTCGATATTGATTGATAATCCGAACTAAAGCTATAAATTATGTTACTTGTTTCTTTATCTTTTGAAATCGTAGAAACAATGTTACTATATTATGGTTATAAGGGTTACAGGTGTCAGCGTAAAAGTTTTCATGAATACCCGTCCAATAACTCATACTCACAAAACCATTTTTTTATCGTTATGCACCCCTGGCCGGATAAAATACTATATAAAGTCTATAAAGAAATGAATCTTCTTCCTGAGTCAACTTAGGTTGAGCCATATTTTAAGAAATTAGAATGAGATTAGAGAGAGTTTATATAAAAGTTTGTGGGATGTGTGGTTTATCTTGGGGAAGGATGGATATACATATAGGGGATGAATTGAGAGACGTTGGTGGCTAAAAATTTGTCGCTCGTTCAAGTGTTTATCGCCAACTGTTTGAAAAATAGTTGTTGCACTCCATATCATCCATATTGCATGTTTCCAATTCAAATAAATATTATTGAAAATAAAAACTTTAATAAATATCTTGAAATTAGTTTAGGGAGCAGATCCCTGACTTACATTTCATAACTTAATTTATCCACCATCAAATTTAAGTGGATGGATGGTCAAAATTAAGATGAGATTTAAAAAAATTAAGGAAGTATAATCAATCATCCATTCACTTACATCAAAAGATCCATTCCGATTAGTTTATTCATTATTTAAAATTAGTAACTAAATTAAAAACTTAAAGTAACAAATTACTTTTGAATTAACTTCAAATGTGCTTAAAAGAAAATAAATCAAACATAACTTCAAATATGCCCGCCTGATCTTCCAAACTGGGCCTAAAGATTCACAATCATATCATGTTATGCATAATTATGCATGTCAGCATAGTCTTGTGCATTTCATGAGCACTTAAACCATGTGTGGTCCACAAATGACATCAAAATTCTTCTTCATAACTCCAAAAGCATGTTCCATATCCTTTTTCAAATCCTTTTGTTGCGTGTTTAAATACTTCATTGAGCGACCCACTTCTCCTACGGGGGGATGAAGGTACGCTTGACTAAGGTAGACCATTTAGGATAGATTTCATTCGCAAGATAATACTTGGTGTGTTGATTTCCATTGATATTGAAACTTACATTGAGGATAATGGGGCTAATTTCATACTTGAGGCCTTTAGATATATACAATTTGTGCCGAACATTTATGTCATTTGTGAACACAACAGATCAATAAAAGCATGACATATCCAACAATCATAAGTAGCGAAAACTTCCAAAATACTCCCTTCGTCCAGTTTACTTGAAGGTTTAGGGTTTATAATTTAGTTCCAAAATAGATGAATGTTTTTATATTTTTCTTGATTTGTCCCTGCATTAAAAACAAACACTAGAAACAAGGAGCAAAAAACTAAGAGATTTAAATATTTTAAAAAATAATATTAAGGGGTATATTTGGGGAATATTTATTCTTTTTTTTTCCTCTTAATCTGCGTGAAAGTATACAAACCTTCAACTAAAATGGGACAGAAGGAGTAATAGTTGGTTTTGGGTAATGACATTATATTGACTGGCCCAATAAACATGATATCCCTTCCACACCCAATGCATGAAGTTAAGACTTCCTAGCATTCTTCGAAAGCCCATAGCCTGGTTTTGATTTAATATTTCTCTAACATCTACCTGAGTTGGTTTCTGTAAATACATTGGACCAAAATGATTAATCATAGTTTCAGAAAGTAATGGAAGAATATAAAGTTGTTGTTTTACATATATGGAAATACTCATCGCTAGAATCCGCTGGACGACCGTAATCTAGAATCCTAAGGGTCGAGGTAACCTTTTGTTATGGACTATGACCTCTAATATTCAATGCATCAAACTGATAATTAAATTTAGAATGTACGTGACAAAGTTCTTCAATAATCTTTATTGGCAAGCGTCTGGGCATGTGGAATCGACGTTGGAAAACTTGATCAGAGAACATGCAATTGACATTGGAATAATCGTGCATCAGTTTCTGGTGGAACTCATCCCGCCTCGAAACGCATATCTTCTTGTGAATACTTTTCCTGGCTCGGGAGCTCTTGGTATCCATCATGATGAATGTGTTAGTATCATAGCATTGCTAAGTTTTCTATATTCAGCTGACTCATCATCCAGTTGTTGGAACACCCGAACATAAGTTTGTTGTTGCGATTTAAACTGATCCATAACAATTTTAACCTCTTCATCAGAAGAATCCATCGATTGTGAAATTAAATGTAAAATAAATTAATAAATCTATAAATTTTTTTTTTTTTTAAAAAAAGTATAAAATTTATGTAAAGAGTGGTCTGAGTTGAATGAAATTGTTGGGTGTATGTATAGTGGTGGAAAATTCGATCGTTGCTTAAAAATAATCGTTAGCGACCTAATATTTACCGAACGGTGAAATCTTAATCGCTGACGACAAGGACTTATTTATCAGTGACCAATATTTTATCGCTCGATAAAAATTATTTTTGACTATATTTTCTATAGTGACACATTTGGTTTGTCCTACCATCTCACACCGCGAATTAATTTATTTGTCCGGATACATAAGACTTGGCTAAGTACTACAGTATAATTTTATATTAAACACCGGTTGATTAAAATATAAAAACTCTCTCACTGTTTGGGGTTGCCCATTTCTTCCGAAACATAGCCCTTGGCCCCGTACTTAACAAACACCATTGGAATTCCCTATCTCCGTTTCAGTTTTTTGCCCTAATTTTTTTGCTTCCTCCATTTGAGACTGCTCAGGAAACCGCTTCTTCAGTCGACAAAGAGAGAAACAAGATGGTAAGACCTTACGCAGTGAAAGGTGGGGTTAAGAGGAAGAAGAGGGAAGAAGTATACGATGATGAAGAAATTGAAGCAACAATATTGACCTTAGAAAAGAATATTTACAGTGAAGAAGAAAAAGAAAAAGAAGAAGAAGAAGAAATAGATACAGAGGAAACAACAATGGAGAGTGAACTTGCTGGTATTCCAATAGCACCTTCTTCTTCTGTTAAAAAATCAAAGTCTGGGATTGTTTTCGTTCTTGAAAGAGCTTCTTTGGAAGTTGGCAAAGTTGGAAAGGTAATGATTTGGGGTTTAAGGGGGTTCAGTGTCTATTATTGATTTTGGGTATTATAATACCGAGAATGGAAGTTGTTGTTTTTATATTGTTATTTTAATTTCTGGGACTTTTTTTTTGTTGCAATGTGTGAAGACTTACCAGCTCTTGAATTCTGATGAACACTCTAATTTTCTAAAGAAACATGGTAAGAATCCAGCTGATTACAGGCCTGACATCGCTCATCAGGTCAGTGAATTTCTCCGTTTTTCGGTCTCTGATCTATTAAAAACTTTCCGCTGTGTTAATGAATTGATTGGATACTGCAGTATTTACATTTGATTGAGTGGCGACATGGTAGTTATAGTTTTAACCACAGTCGCCACACATAAAAAATCTTTATTTGTTAAATAAAGTTAAACATGATTTTTAACTCTGTTGTATAATTAATGATGGTCTGCAGGCACTACTTGCAATATTGGATAGTCCACTTAACAAGGCTGGGAGGTTACAAGCTGTTTATGTGAAAACTGAGAAAGGGGTGCTTTTCGAAGTAAAACCTCATTGTCGTATGCCAAGAACTTTTAAGAGGTTCTGTGGTATCATGTGTAAGTTGAAGGATTTCGTTGATATATTAAGGATTATATAGATGCTTCTGTTATTGTTATTGTTATTACGTATTATTTATTTTTTCTTTCATTGTTCAAGTCCAGTTTTCTAATGTGTTTGTGTTAATGACTACTGTAGTGCAGCTACTACAAAAATTGAGTATAACTGCCACTGGAAAGCGGGAAAAGCTTTTGCGTGTGATTGCAAATCCAGTAACTCGACATTTACCACTTAACTCTCGTAAAATTGGTGAGTTCATTAGATGTGGTGGAAAAGCTGCTGTTGCCATTCTTATGCGTTATTGGATTTTAACTACTTTTTTGGTTTCAGGTCTCTCACATAGCTCATCGAAGTTGGTTCAGTTAAGGGACTATGTTAATGCTGCTAGTGATGATATGAACCTTGTGTTTGTGGTATGTACCAGAGTATTTTAAGTACGCTTGCTTTTGTATTGTGTGTCACCTTTTTGAGGGCGATGTTCTAGTGCAAATTTAGCTATATTAGTTTTTGAATCTTATCTCATCATCCTGTCTTGTAATATATATCCAGGTCGGGGCAATGTCGCATGGGAAAATCAATAACGACTATACCGATGATTTTATATCAGGCAAGTAAATTGTGTAAAACTGTGGAGGTTATATATGGCTTTAGCTTATAACTTAAAAATGATGGTGGAGAAGTTTGCTGAATGGGCCAATGGCTTTCACACGAAGAGTGTTGCAATTCTTATTATCATATTATATAGTATGATACATATAAGCAGATTGGGCTGGGTGTTCTGCTTCTCTTTCCTGATTTTATCTCATTTCAGATTCTCCACTTATCTGTTCTCATTTCTCACTTAACGGTTTTATAATGCTCACTTGATTTATTAACTGTTGTTGAGATGTCTTAATATTGTCATATTCAAATACAAACTTAGATGTGCTACACCAAGGAACTGTTTTGTCAGTTTGAAAATCAATTAGGCAGCTTTGAGTAGTTTGAGTAGCATTTTCTTCTAGCTTAAGTTTCATTGAGGTACTAAATTTTGACATACATTCATACTATGGACTGGCAATATTTCGCTACATCTATTGCCTTTTTTTATCGTTTTAGAAATATTAATTAGGTCCCTGTATACATTTATCATTTTTTGTGGTGGTAATTTTGCTTTTTCAACCTAGGCTAGAAAATGTTTTGCACTTAACATTTTCACTCACTTTAGTACGCAAAACAGAGTTTTCCACTTACCCATCAGTTTACTAGATTCTGTTCCTTCACCAAAATATGTATTCTGAATTTCTCATTTTTGTGCAGTTAACTAGATAACCTCTCATTGCCCATTTTTGTTGAAATTAGATTTTTAGTGTGAGAGACTTGCTGTTCCGAGAAATTCTAAAGATCACATGACACATGCCAGAAAAGAGTTACCCACATGGTGGGATTCCTGTTCTGCAATAGATGTTTAGGTTTACTAAACCATCCCCCAATTTCTTTATTCACTTCTGTTTTATTCTCAACTGCCACTTTGTTGTTTGCTTAATGTCTCCCTCCATTGTCTGATCAGTTGTTAGTTCTCAGTAATACACCTTTAGGAGGAGTTTTGTGGCTTCCACTACTAATACTGCTGCTACTACAGGGTTGAAATTAGATACTGGTTTCAGCATTACCATAAAGTTTCTAAAGTACTTGTCTTTTTGGTTTCAAACGTTTTATTTCTCTTTTTGTTTTGTGCATGTGATGGTTCTGTAGTACTTCAATCTCGAGCGTTTTTTTGCGTCCACATGGTAGCACTATGATATATTGTTTGGTGATTCAGTTATGTCTGATTCCAGGATGATGGAAAGATACTGCCTTTTGATACTCTGCAAGCTAGGAAACTCTGTACATAAAATATCACATTATGATTACTCTTTGTATGACGAATTACTATTCTGCAGTATCTATTCTCGTTATGTGAAAACTGTTATAGTTGTATTTGGTAGCAAAACATGATATATCCTTCCTTGCCTTTTCAGCTCATTTCAAGCAATCTGCCTAATTATTTTCTCTCTCTGGGTTTTGCAGTTTCTGGATATCCTTTGAGTGCTGCATGTTGCATTGGTCGGATCTGCAACGCCTTGGAGCTAAAGTGGAAGATTTTGTAAACGTGTCCAGAGCCTGGGGTCTAATTTTTATGATCTTGTAGTTCTAGTTAAGAGTGATGTAGATCCTTACAGACAAGATGTTACCAATTGTCGGCAACTAAGGCTTTAACACTTTCTACTTAATTGTAAAACGATATGATTTTTGTGAGGATGATGTGCATTAGTGGCGAATTCTTACATTAGGTGAAACTAAGCTCCACATATAAATCTTTGTTATCTTTTCTCCCATCGCGACTGAACCCTTTCCTAGCACTACACGGGTGCTCTGGTGTAACTACCCATTTTACATCAAGTTTTATCTACAGACGTTCTAATGTGGCAGATTTCTTGAAAGCCATTGTTATTGATTCCAAATGCAAACAAGTATTAGTATAGATGACCTCAAGTTGAAGATTTGCACAGGTAATCGATTTCAGAAACAAGCTTATCCATATAAGACTTGTCAGACAAACGTTCATGTTTTCAACAAATGAACGTGTAAGAATGGTCGACCTTTTTAGTACTTTTTAGACAACACATCGCTATTAGTACTTTGAACCCTACCCTGAAAGTTGTTATCATTTTCTTTTAGCACGAGTGGATTGGGACATCTGCGAAGTTTCCGAATTGGTAATCTTGTCGGGCCATCACTACCAAAGTTGTCAAACAGAAGGGAGATATTGGGGCTCCAACATCAATAGAGGGGTTCTTCTATGAGGCGAGGTGACCCAATTTTCCGTTAAGGGATGTCCTAGGAGTAAAGCTAAATGTCCATTTTACCTTTTATCCAATAAAAAAAAGACAAATTTGTCCTTTAATTAAAATCTTTCCATCTCCTCTATATCTTCTTCTTCTCCATTTTAATCAAATTTCTCCATCGAATCAAAATTTTATCGCCGATTAAACTCCCAATTTCGTGATGAAGAATACTAATAAATGTGTAGAAAGTAGTAGTGATGACAATCCGGATAAAACTAAATTACACTAACTAATTTGATGATATCACGATTTGAAAGATTGATTTTTTGTTGTTCAGAGAAACTTACGGTTGGGTTTCATGTCGAACCCAACCGTAACACCAAGAACACCGAAGAACACCATTTTTGCCCAGATTTACGGTTGGGTTTTCAACCAAACCCAACCGTAACTAATTTGTTCTTCATATTACGGTTGGGTTATTAAACAAACCCAACCGTAACTTCAAATGTAGGAGATGAAGATTCAATTAAAATTTACGGTTAGGTTTTCAACCAAACCCAACCGTAACTAATCTTCAAACCCCAATTGTAAAATTAGATAAATATATTTTGAGATTTTTTTTATTTCTAGAGAATTGAAAGACGGAGCTAACAAAAAAAAAATGAGGTCAATCGGACATCGTATGAAGGAATTATGATCAAAACGGTGACATTTTTATTTGTATCCAGAAAGAGTTACGGTTGGGTTGGGCCAATAAACCCAACCGTAACTCTGGCCTCTTGGAGGCCCAAAATGCTCAGAGTTACGGTTGGGTTTATTGGCCCAACCCAACCGTAATTCTTCCTGGATACAAATAAAAATGTCACCGTTTTGATCATAACTCCTTCATACGATGTCCGATTGACCTCATTTTTTTTGGGTTAGCTCCGTCTTTCAATTCTCTACAAGATAGAAATGAAAAAAATCTCAAAATATATTTATCTAATTTTACAATTGGGGTTTGAAGATTAGTTACGGTTGGGTTTCAAGGCAAAACCCACCCTTAACTATATGATGAAACATGCACTAAAGCTAACAGAATTAGTTACGGTTGGGTTATAAGCCAAAACCCAACCGTAAATTCTACTGTGAACTCAAAATTAGATTGTCTAATTTTTGTGTTTTTTCGGTTTTTCTTTGTTTGAATGACCCAATTTACCTTTAATCTAGTTAAAATGATTGAATAATTTCAAAATTTTGATTTTAACACTCAAATTTGACCTCAAAAACCAATGCTCAAAAGGATGAGTTACGGTTGGGTTTTAAGGCAGAACCCAACCGTAACTCTGTGTTGAAATGGTGTTCTTCATTTTCTTCCACTTACGGTTGGGTTTTCAACAAGACCCAACCGTAAGTCTGGATGTTCTTGGTGTTACAGTTGGGTTCGACATGAAACCCAACCGTAACTTTCTCTGAATCACAAAAAATCAAACTTTCAAATCGTGATTTCATCTAATTTGAGCTATAAAAAGATCAAGAGTTTAATCTAGAGGTATCTAAATGCTACTGTGGTTGACTGAATCAAAATCAAGGGTTTAAAAAAAAAAACGACAAATTTTTCTTAAATTTCATCAAGTTTTTCTTCCCACAAAACACAAATTCAAAAAAAAAAAAATTTCAAATCATTTGATTAGGTAAAAGATTATGTTTAATTAATCATGATTAGTTTAAATTAATCTTAACTAATTAATGTAATTAAGATTACTAGTGAGGGGTGGTTTGGGTATTGTGAAAATATTATGGATAAGGGGTTTTTGAGTTTTACTTCATAATGTCCCTATTTCGTCTTATTATAGGAGCCCCTCAATCAAATTTGGAACCCCTATATCATCCTTCCAAACAAAATACAGCTACTATTTTTATTATTCAGCAGTCAGCATATAGTATTCTCTTCAAGTTTCCATTTATTATTATATTAGTATACGTCCACTCAAGGGCAACGGGCGTATATAAATTTGAAGCATTTCGCCACTAAATGGTTCCGAAAACAAGGATTTGTTCTTTCTTCTTATTCTTAATCGTTTTTCTCAAATAAAATTGATATCATATTTTAGAACTCATTTCTGAGTCGTGTACGTATATGTGTTCGTATTTAGCTAACAAAAATGAAGGAGAACACTGCTATGATTTCCAAGATGCGGAATAACAAAGTTTGATTTTGGAAAAACACCACCATTATAGAAATTTCGTCATCACTTATGACTCCGCTTATAGTTGCAGGAAATTGTACAACACATTCAAACTACTTACGACTCCTCAAACTATTCTCAAAGAGCGACTGCAGTGGGAAGATTAAAACACGGATTAAAGATTAAAAGTAATCTTTAATCGTCAAATATGAACCGCAGCCGTGCGATTATAGATTAGGTTTAATCGACGAAATCCACTATTCATGATTAAAGTAACCGCCCGACCCAGACTAAAAATTATAATCAAGCAAAGTCCCAGGAGTTCGTTTGGACTCAAGCGGTGGACTAGGGTTTCGTTTAAAAACACGGGCGAGATGCTAATGATTCGCCTGTTGAAGCGAGAAGCTAATACTTCGCCTGCTCACACGAGAAGCTAGACTACCGCTAACCTCCAAGCGCAACACCAGAGCTTTGCCTAGTGTGAGCGAGTACCTAGTGTACCGTTTGCGTCCAAACGAAACCGCACAGCTTCGCCTGAGCCTGAGCGCTGTGACAGTATTTCGCCCCGTCCTAGGCGTTACTCCAGGTGCTCGCTTGCCTTATTTTTACCGCTAATATGTTACCGTTGATTTAGCCGCTGGCCTTGTATAACGGCTATATTTTTACACTATATATGGAATACTAAACTCATGTCATTTTACTCAACTCATCATTGTATTTGAAATTTCTAAAGTTCCTCATAATTTAATAAGTTTGCGAATCGATTAGGATTATGGCGCCAAATAAACCCCGAGGTCCAAATTTTTCAACATTTGAAGATGTTACGATGTGTACAATTCATTTGTCAATATCTCAAGATTCTAGCATTGGTACCGATCAATCTGAAGAAAAATTATGGTCTCGTATATTACATCAGATGAAAGAAGCAATACCTTCGATGGCACCACGTAGTTGGACCTCCCTTCAGAAACGATTTCAAATTATAAGTAAAGATGTGGCACTTATGTCTGCAAAGGAGGCTGAAGTTGAAAGGGAACATCATACTGGATGGGGCCCCAAAAATAAGGTAACTACTCATTTAATTTTGCTGAGTACATTAATCTTTTAGATTGTATATCCTTTACTAAGTTGAATTGAAAAACTAGATTGCAGAAGTAAAGAGGCTTTTCAAGGAAGCTACTGAAAGAAGTTTTAAGCATGAAGATTGCTACACAATTATGTTAGATAATATTAAATATTCAAGATGGTCGACAGTTGTTTTCGATTCATCACAAGCTGAGTCTGATTACGACAATGTTGAGTACAAACTTGATTCACAGGACTTAGATGGTTCCAGTGCCTATGAAGACCTAGGAGATATCCCTAACACAATAATCCGTCCAATGGGGAAAAAAAGGCCAAACGACAGAAGACAAAAGGGAAAGCAAAATTTACTGAACAAACTGAAATGATACAAAATATCTATAGAGAGCAAAAAAACTTCAACGCCAAATATAAAGAACAAATAGAACTGAAGAGGGCAGAGAGAGAAGCTGAGGTGCCTGCATTACTAGCTGATTCAAATGCAAAGTTTCCACAAAAACAAGCTGATTCAAATGTAAAGTTTACAGAAAAACAAGCTAGGAAAGAAGCTAAAGAGGAGCTTCGTATAATGACGATGGATCTCTCCGGGATGGACGATGTATCAAGACAGTACATCGAATTTAGGAGGGCAACAATTTTGAAAAAAAAAATAGTTTGAACTTTTATGATTTTATTTAGTTATTGTTAGTTTTTTTTAATCAATAAATTGTTATGTTTTTAATGTCTCCTCATTTAATTAAAATTTAAATTACTTTTGTTTAAAACAATTAATTCAAATACTCAGACGAACAGAACAGAACGTTGTCAAATAATAAGACCTAAATAAATAAAGATAGCAACACTCTCGCTAGAATCGCGGGTACACTTACAAGAGATTTCCCCCCAAAACCTATATAGAGGTTTTACATAACTTCAGTCATCGCCAGCAGATGTCCATATGTGTTCGATCAAGTCATCAAACGAAGCCCGTTCTGTTTATCGAATACTGAATGTCTGCGTTGGTCCTTTAACAATCTCGACAGTTGAGAAGTGTTCTGCCTAGAAATATTTACTGGTGCACCGTGGCTGCGTTGCTCATACTCATGCGGCCAATCACCGGGTATATGTTCATCCTCCACTATCATGTTATGTAGGATGATGACAGTTTTCATGATATATGCTAACACGTCTGGATTCCACAAACGTGCTGGTTGTTTGATGATTGCAAATTGATTTTGCAGCACACCGAAGCCCCGTTCCACATCTTTTCGACAACCTTCCTGCATAGCAGAAAATTTATATTTCTTTTGGGAATATGGATGCTTAATCGTAGTCACAATAGTTGGTGTCGCTGGGTATAACCCATCACCCAGATAATACCCCATATTTAATTGATTTCCGTTCACTGAGAAGTTAACTGCAGGTATTGTACCGACGATTTGATTTTTAAAGATATATGAACGGTTCAACATATTGATATCACTGTTAGAACCCGGCATACCAAAAAATGCATGCCAAAACCAAAGATCATACGACACCACTGCCTCCAGGATAATACTTCGCTACCCTTGTACGCCGTATAACCACCGGATTCAGCCGATGAACATTTGTCCCATTTCCAGTGCATGCAATCAACACTACCAAGCATCCATGGAAATCCCTTTTTTTTGTTCTCGCCAAGAAGGAATTCTACATCACGCTCAGTTGGCGTGCGCAAATATTCATCCCCGTACAATTGGACTATAACCCAACAAAGTCTACAAGTTGCTTCCAAAACTGTGAATTCCCCAATACGTAAATACTCATCAATTGCATCTGTCGCACATCCGTAAGCTAACATTCGAATTGCTGCAGTAATTTTCTGGTGAGGGGTTAATCCAAGAACACCGCATGCATCCCTTTTTTGAACAAAATAACTATTTACTGCCACAACATCACCCAGAATACGATTGAATAATTCTCGACGCATTCTAAATCTTCAACGGAATACATTTGCCGGAAACGTTGGGTTTTGGCAAAAGTAATCTCTCTATAGAATTTTGGCACCGAAATCACGGTTTCTTTCTATATTTATACGGGTATGTGGACAGTTCATATTTGAAACAATTAACCCAGAATTGACGTCTAGGTTATTATAGTTCAATGCAAGTGAACTTTCGTCTGATGAGTAATAATTAGATATTTGATGAGTAGTAAATATTGATATTGTTATCATCAACGCCTTCAGACGAAGAAGAAGAAGATGAAGATGAAGAGGAAGAAATATGAGGAGGAATAATAGAAGAGGAACCATAGTCGTAAATGTTATTTAGAGAGTTTGCCAAATTTTTTTGGTTGGTTGTTTTGTTGGAGAAAATGATATTTTTGGTTTGTATTATGGGATTGGCCGGTGAGTTAATTTATAGGAAGATTCATATATGATTTCGAATATTGATAAGACAACACATCCAGAGCATTTCAATGCAAAAATGAGCGTTAAACATTGTCAGAGATATTAATGGTAGGTTGGGAAGCAATGAAGAAAAAATGGGCAGAATTTGGAGTATAGTTATGATGTGACAATACAAATATGATGTGACAAAACCAAATGTGTATTGTCTAATCAACCGACACTTCTTATCTCCCTTTATTTTCATATGTCATTTATTACTGCCTTGTATTGTCTACTCAACCGACACTTCTTATCTCTCCATGTTTTCATTTACAGGCTTTGTCTTGCCATCTCCATATTAATTTGCTTTGAAATGTAAAATATGTGGATTTGAAATGGGAATGATAGATATAAATTCATTTATTTATAGGTGTATCAGAATACAAATTATAGCCGTTGATAAACGGTAACAATTCAGAACGATAAGAAAACGATAACAAGCTTGAAAATCCTAACTTTTTAAATAATCTGAACATTTTGTACTTGGTCACCAATGTAAGGAATTGACAATACACGATCACTATTTCAATGCAAAAATCAGCTGCACAATGAAAGGAAAAAATGTCAGAATTTCGAATATAGATATGAGAAAGTATTTGGAAATATTGTCGTTCAACTAACAATTCAAATATGATGTGACAATACCAAATGACATAAAAGAGAAAGTTCAAAAAAAAAACAGAGTTTTTAATTTAACACTACAAAACAGAATAGTTTCAATTATATATTGATAAGACATTTCATATTTGAAAAAACTAATCTTCAATCGGAGTTGGATCTTGGTGGGATAAACGGAGGCAAAGATGGTCTGACAGTATGCATATTTGATCCCATAACATTCGAAGATCCCTGAGCCATTGTCATAGACATTGGTGGTGGCATATTCTGAGCATATGTGGCAAATTCAAGCGGTTGTTGTTGACGAAAATGGGTAAGCTGGCTGTTCAACAAGGAATTCTCATTTCGGAGGTTTTTAATTTCAACGTCTTTGCCCATCAAATACTCCATCCGATCCTTAGTTTCATCTAAAGTAAAATCACGCAACTCTTGTGTAAAATCAGACAACTCTTGAACTAAATCATAAGCCGCGACCTGGGATGAAAAAAAATAGATTAACTATTGAACTAAATTTATAATCTATATTAAAATTTACAAGGCTTTGTTGAATACTTACGTATGGTAGTTGTTGTCGGGGAGGAATGGGTACATGTTCACGACGACGTGGGATGTTGTGTTTGATACGGTCACCAGCATAGCCGTACGTTTCAACCTCCCAATCAACATTGGTGACATATTTGTAAAGGTTGGTAACATGTCGCCAATATTCATAATACACATCGTAGGAAACGACACGTACATATTCACTAGCATTGACCTGACAGTTTACTGACATGTCCTCAATCTCGTCGTTGGTGAAGTTGGAAATGTTGCTAGGAGGTTTGCAGGAACACCCCACGTTGGGTTGTTCTGCCTCCAACAACGATCTCCGAGATACATGTTATGCTTTATCCCAGAAATGTACAATAAATAAATACCTATTAGATTACCAAAATAATATTGAAAAAAAATAACGCAATATGACAAAATTAATTAAAAACTCACGGTGTCTAGCCAAGTAAATGTAACCCTTTTCCCAGAGAGCTCTAAAGCTTTGCTTCCAATTTCAGGTGGCAGATAGTTAACTGCATTTAACCACGGTTGCCATGTCACAGAGTCAATGGACAACTGGTTCAATTCAGTCCTTAACCGAACAATGTCAATACCCTTCCTCCGGCTACACAACCACCTACGACATCTAGGCAATTCATTTTCACTTTCAGCCGAAGGGTTATTTGGACGACAAATGCCCAGATATTCATACCCCCAAAACTACAATATCAATATAACCATTGGAAAAAACAACTTAGCAACAAAATTTTACTTAAAAGAATTATAAATAATAATAAATAATTTACCTCCAAAATTTGGAAGGGTCCGGACACTGACTTTTGTCCCCTAGCAGCTGAGGCCAGACCTGAATACAATTTCGAAATTGCAGGAGCACCCCAATCGTACTGGTCAACTGCATTTAGATCCTCAAATGCATCTAACCATCCAACATCAATATAGGTATTTGCATTTGGAAAGAAGAACTGCCCCAGAACATACATATAGAAGGCTCTCGCCACTCTATCAGCAAGCCTACTATCATCGTTAGACGCAATCAAAGTATCTTCATCAAAATATGTGGTCAAAATTTTTACAGTTATTGCATCTGAAACCCACTGTTGCGGAACCCCTTCTCTTTTACACACCGCATTATCTTTGAGTTCAGGAAATATATGCTCTCGGACATATTCAAATTTAAACTTCGCTGGGTCATACGGAATAGATCTGCCAACACCAATACTAAGGCCGGTCAACATTACCCAATCAAGGGGAGTGAACCCAAGCTCTCCAAACGAGAAGTGGAACGTGTTTGTCGTATCCCAAAACCGCTCAACAATATAATCAATAAGAGCATGAGATGAATCAACTTCAGGTAGTGAAAGTAATCGGCCCCATCCTCCCTTTCAATTATATATTTTACCCTAGACGAAAGTTTAATAATACTTCGGTATGTTTGAAGGACAGATTTGAGAGAACCACGATGGGCAAACCTGAAATTGGCGTCGGTTGAATATGTAATATTGGTCGACACATGCTCCTCAGTATCTTCCGCAACGGTATAGTGTTCCAACCCGGGGACATCTACCGTTTCTGGTCCCATACAGCCAGGTTCTAAATCCTCCACGATTTTATCCTTCTTGGCCTTCTTCTTTTTGCCAACCCATCTGGACGTCAAACTGCTCGACATCTAGCCAAACAAGTCATAGAACATTTTCAAATCAAGAGTAAATCACCACAATGCATAAAGATAAAAAATCAAGTAATCAACAAATCAATTACAATTATTTTAACACCGGATAAACACAAAAATTATTATCTAATTACATAATCATATGTATAATGCAATAAAAATCAAACATTCTAAAACTAAATTCATCATTAACAAAATACAGCAATCTCAATGCACCAATTATACCCAATATCATAAAAATTACCCTATTGCAAATACTTCCTTACACATATGTTTTTAAATTTAATCAAAATAAATTCCCAATTTTTCTAGACAACCTACTCAATTTAACAAAAATTTAACCACAACCCCACTAAAATTAAACAATAAGTACATCAATTATATATTCAATTTATCAAATTATCAACAAATTTTTGTACCCAATTTATAACATTCATAAACCCTAAATATTTTCCCAATTCCATAATTACAACCTAATAATCACAATTCGATAATCAAGTTATAACATGATAATAAAATGGTTAATTACAAACAAAATCATCAAAATATTTTGTAATAATTTAGAACTAATTTAACTACAAAATAATCAAAATAAATTACAAACAAAATTAATTTATACTTAAAGATACCTTGATTGCGCTTGGAAAAACTTGAGCGAAGTATGGAAGGACTTTGGGGGCTCGTTTGTTGTTAGGATGAGAAAATGGGGACAGTGAAGGACCACTTGCGGCTACAGGAGGAAGAACTGAACGAAATGCTGTGAAGAAGAGGAGATTAGGGTTATTAACGGTTATAAAAGGTAAGCGAAACTCCAGTAATTCGCCTAGAAAACCAAACGAAATCCTGCTATCTCGCCTGTAACTTTCAATCTCATGCAATTCTCGCACGGTCATAATTTTCTTAGACAAAGCGTTGGGGTTTCGTTTGGTCGGGCGAGAAGCTGGAGTCTCGTTTACACATCAGGCGAAATGCTGGAAACTCGTTTGGTTCACGCGATACCCTAGCATCTCGTCTGGACCAAGCGAGGTACCTGTATCCCGTCCGTCTTCTTAAGCGAGTTGCTGACACTTCGCTTATGCGTATGCGCGACCCCAGCCTTTCGCTTGACTACTCATGGCTGTTCTTACAGCGTATCAAAGATTAAAATTTTTGATCTTTAATTTTTGATTTTGATCGCGCCGCTGGAGTTTCCCTAAGGTTATGGTTAAGATTTATGGTCCAAATTCATACAATCATTAAAAAAAAAAGAACAAAAAGATTTACGTGGATCGGTGTTAAAACCTACGTCTACGGATGAGTTTTCACTATGGAAGAAGAAGGTTACAAGCTCTCAAAATAGTACAATATGAATCTCTCTCTTCCACTCTTGCTATCTGCTACTCTTAGAAAAAATGTTCAACCTTTTTACCTTGTTTTTGCTCATATTTATAGATAAATTATAATAGTGGGTGATAGCTATACTTGTTTCGCAGGGTACTTCGTAAGAGTGCTTTCGCTATAGCTTTTTTGGAGAAGAATTCAACTTCGCTGGGGTTTATTTCGCTGGATCATTCGCCCATGACTTTTCGTCGTAGTTGTCGTTGCCTTCTTAGCCTTTGTCCAATGATATTTCCCAGCTTTTCCGACAACTAATAAACTGTTGATCTGACCGCTCTGCTCGCATATTAAATGCTTAACCGTCAAATTCAAACTTAGTCGTTGATCTTTGGTTGGTGCTTTCCACGCGTCTCAATCTTGTAGAGTAGACGGAGATCCATATGCTGGCTGAGAAATGCTTAAACGTTCAACTCGAATTTGTCATTTTCATGTTTGTGCCTTGAGATGCGATCACGTGGCGAAGTGGTTTTCTGTCCTTATATTTTGTCTCTTCACTTGCCATCCGAGATAGGAAGAGAATTTGAAAGGTTCTTAACTAAAGCCACAACCTCCTGACACGTCTTCTTCATTTCTACTTTTCCACCTTTCCAGACGGTTGAAGAGGTATAAATACTATCCTTAAATAATTCTTTTCTCATTAAATTTCACTCTCTTTTTGACTTCTTCTTCCACACTTCAATCATCTGCAACTCTGCATCATTCTCTCATTAATTTGTTCTTCTTCTTCTCTGATATTTCTTCTGATATTCCTTCTTTGCCTTTATTATCTGTTATCATGTCTTCTACACAGAGTTCTTCTCCTCGTCCATCATCAAGGTAGGTTTATTATACTATTGCTTCATCTTGGTCTACTTCTCTTTTATCCTTTATTTTTGATTATGCCTCTTTAGGTTTATTTGCCTGAATTGCTCTGATTTTTACCTCTGGGTCTTTTCAGTTCCTCACTATCAAAGAAAACTAGGGATGAAGAGGTTTGCCGACTTCGTTGCTTCTTTTTTATTTCCTTACTTTCTTTTAGTTAAGAACTAACTTTATGACTATTGCTTCACAGAATGTCTCTACTGCTGATGTTGCTGGGTCGATAGTTCAACCACAATCTCACAAGTGGAAGATCTCAAAACTTACCTCTTCTTAGCAGGTAAAAATCATGATTACGTTTATTACTCGCTCTCTATTGCATCTGATTTTTATCTGACGAAGATGAGTTGATTTACGAAGGTTGATGCGAGTGGAGATTTTCCTACTATTCCGAAGAAGAAACAGACTCGTTAGATAAAGAGAACCATGCCTGTTCTTAAAGTACCGGTGCTATTTACACCCCTGGTTTCGTAGAAAGCTTTGATTCGTACTTGAAGAGGTTATTCCTTCCATGGAGAATACGGAGAAGACAACTACCGAAAGAAGTTTCCCAGGAAACAAATGATTCAATAAACTCTACAAAACAAACTGAGGTTACAAAAGAAATAACTATTGAGCAATCTTTGCTGGTAGAGACTGATGCATCAATTTCTTCTCCTGAAGTTAATGCCATTCCTACGAAGCCTGCTACCAGTGCTCCTTTGAGTTCTGAAGTTTCTAAACTTCCTGAGGCTGAGAAAGAGGATGAGACGCCGAAGAAGTCCAAAAATGAGACTAGAACTCGGGAGAGCCTCGATGAAAGATGCGCTCGCGAGATGAACATTTGGAAACGAATGTTTCAAGCGATCAAGGATGGAATGGTAGTGAACCTTCCTCCCCAAGTATACTATACGATGACTATGTTGTGCTTCGAATCCTTTGATTCATTGGATTCTCAGTCGAAGATTCAACTATCTTCGGCATTAAACCATGCTCAAAGAGATGGTTTGTCGTTATTGGTGAGTGTTGCCTTTTTTATTTTGAAATGTTGACCCTCTTCATAATGAATAAAACATCCTCGTGTGCAGGAGTATAACCGCCAACTTGCATTCTTTGAGGAATTAGCTAAGACGGAGAAGGAATGTATGTTGCTTGAAAAAGAGGTCGAACAGCTGAAGGAAGACAAGGCGAGTTTGCAGACAGAGCTTGAATCAGAGAGGGGAACTGCGAATTCGTTAAGGAAATGAAATGATGAACTTCGCAGTGAGTTTTGCTAAAAAAAAATCGTGCCCTTGTTCTTTCTCTACCTCCTTTTCTACTAGTTGATACTTAGGTTTATTATGCTCTGAAGAACACTGTCGAGTAAGAGAAATATCCGCTGAGCAGAGAAAACTGCAGGCTGAATCACTTCGCGAACTACACCTAGAATACCAGTAGCGCATCGATCACATGTTGTTGTAACGAGAGATCAAACGAGAACAATAATAGAGATCGAGACACAGAGATTTACGTGGTTCACTAACTGTTACGGTAGCTACATCCACAACAGAAAAAACAGAATTTTATTAAAGGGCAGAATATCAACACATGTCTTGGGAGTTACAAAATGTCAAAGAATTGGGTCATCGCATAGATGACTTGGTTCGCGAAGTGCAAGATATGGAGCAACTGAATATCCATCTTGAGGCAAGTAAGGTTGAATTAAATCGTTTAAACAATGAGCTCCAGAGAGAAAATGATAACTTGCAGACCGAGAAGAAGAAATTTCTTACGAGGAAGGAAACATCTGGGGCGAAACTTCATACCACCGAAAGGGAACTTCGCGCTTTAAAATAAGATCTCCGTACCGTTAAGAAAAATCTCAATACAGTATGATCAGAGTCATCCCACTTCGCGAGGATTATAGAAAGACGTAGATTGAATTGGAGAATACCTGGTCAAATCTTCGTATAACTCAAAAAGCTAAGCAAGAAGCCTTTAAAACCAATAGCTTGATTCTGAAATATAATAAGGATCTTGAAGGTAGTTTGAAGGAAAAATAAAAAATCATAGCTCTCTATAAAGGGCAATTTGGCAATGCAACTGACAAATCGTTGGATCAGCTTTCTGATTCTCAATGTAAAGTGGATGAACTGAAAAACAAATAAGAGGATGCTGAGGAAACCTTGAGATCAGTTATTTTGCATAAAGAAGGTCACTCGTAGAAGGATACTTTTTCTTCTCCATGCTTCCATGTAAATCATTGTACTAACTATTCTTTGCTTTCCTTGAAGATTCAGAAGAGAAGATGAGAGCAGAATTAAAGCAAGCTCGTGTAGAATTAGAGCAACTACGTAAGGATCTGTCGAAGGTTCAAGTTGAGAAGGATGTTGAAGTTAAAAGGAACGAAGATATTGAAAAGGAGTTTGATGAATTCGATGAAGAAAATGAAGCTAATTATATTGGGTTGAAGAAGGATTATCAGAAAGCTTCGGATATTTCCTGCCAAAAATTCGCCGATTATCTTTGTAGTCTGCATAATCTTCCCAAGGTTATTGTAAAACCTTTCGAACATTATTCTAACAATGAAGGAGATGAATTGATCAAGCTGTTGCTGACGAAGGAAAGGGTCAATCTGATGAAGTCAATCTCCGAAATGCCAAAGCCTCTTCAGATCATTACGAGGTTAATACCTCCGCGAATCTAGATAATCCTGACCATATTACCGGTGATAATTGATCTTAGAATATCTTCGTGTCTTTTTGGCTTCTACAATCCTTTGTTTTTTGCTGTCTTCTTTCTTCTGCCTTCCTGTAACCAGCGTTACTCGCTCGTGATGTAATTGATTTTTTTTTTACCTGTTTAAATAAGAAACACAAATTTTTTATCCTTCAAATATTCTTTGCCTTTCTTTGCCTTCATGAGCTTTTATTTTTCATTCTTTATTGTTCCTTCGTGAAGTCTTATTTTTTTATTCTTTATACGAAGCGATGCATATTTAATGACCATTTACTTCGTCGACGAATTAAGCAAGCCTAAATATTCTCGTGAGTAATAGTCTCTCAAACCTCTTTTTATCAGGCTACTTCATCTCCCTAGAAAAGGTGTCATCCCTTTATGTTTCCACTGGTTTCCCGTTCAAGGAAGTAAATATTTGGTAGGTATACCTTGCACCTCCCATCCCGTTCTACAATAGCCAATTTTGTTTTCGTGGACCCCTTATTCCTTCGCCGATTTGGCTTAGGGTACGAGGCCACACCCTATGAGGGGTTTCTTGGGGATCAGGCATAAATTACCAAGGACTTGGCCATATGGAAATGTTGTTCACGCTTCAGACGAGTCAAGCACCCATGCCTCAGCCGGTATACCGTGGCGCCTTTTGCGTGGTCTGTACCTCCTACCGGATGTCTTTCGCCAGATCATAATTTCGACGAGAAACGATGAACCACAACCCGATGATATCCAACGAATAAATAGGTCTTAATTTCCTCTTGCCTTTTTGGCGGACAAGGTCTTATCGGCCTCCTAATGAGGTCTTAACCGCCTCCCTCATAGGTCTTATAATTTTCTTCTTACCACTTGGGGCGAAAGATCCTAGAACCTCTCCACATAATGTGTCTTTAGGTCTTATAATTTGCCTCTCGCCTCTTGGGACGGATTGTAGATTTTATGTATTGACTGCCCTCGCCTCGTAAGCGGCTCTAGGATCACATCGCATGGGGTTCTAACATGTAGTGCAAGGTTTAAGTTAAAATCATACCTTCCCCGAGAGCCCTTGCTGGTTGCCTTAGCTTTTATGGGTTGTACTTTTTGATATATCTGGGGTTCCACGGATGATCCAATTTCTTCGCTTCATGATCCACCAATTCAAAAGCTCCATTTCCCATAATTCTCTTGACAATGTACGGTACTTCCCAAGTTGGTTCCAACTTTCCTCCAAGTTCTTTTTGATACGGTGGTATCTCTAGCAAGACCATGTTTCCTGGTTCATACTATCGCACCCTGACTTTCTTGTTGTATTCCCTTCCTAACCTCCGATGATAATTATCCATGTGTTGTAACGCCTTTTCCGGATTTTGTTCTAAGTCATCGAGTTTAGATAATATAAGATAGAAGTCATAGTCTTGATCCAAGCCCCCCTCTTCGTTGTCGGTATCATAACCTCTGTTGGAAGCACTCCCTCTACTCCATATGTTAAATGAAATGGAGAATTCATGTTGCGCTTTGCCTAGTAATTTTATAATCCCATAACAAATTGTGTAGTTCTTCGCACCAATCTTTATGCTTCCCATCTAGTTTCTTCTTTAGATTATCTACAATAGTTTTGTTCGTCGCCTCAGCTTTCCCATTGCTTTCTGGATAAATTAGAGTTGACTTGCGTTGCTGAATTTTGAATGCGTTGGACAACATAACAATATTTTCTCGTTCAAACTGTTTGCCATTGTCTGAGACTATCTCCGCTGGTATGCCAAACCTGCAAATAATATGTTCAAACAGAAAAAATAAAATACATCTTTATCTGCAATGTTTTTCAGCTGCTTCACTTCTACCCACCTGGTGAAGTAATCTGTTTTGCCACGATGAGATATTTCCGCTGCTTTGTTCCGGGCACCAGTGGCCCAACAACGTCCATTCCCCATTTTGTGAAAGGCCAAGGGCTGAGTACTGGATGCAAACTCGTTGTTGGGGCATGGATCTTTTTGTCGTACCGTTGACATTCTTCGCACCTTTGAGACATCTATTTTGCATCTTCATACATGTATGGCCAATAGTAACCTCGAGCTTTAGTTTTTTAAGCTAACGATCTTGTTCTACTGTGATTCCCTGCATCTCCATAATGTATGACCTTCAAAATCTCAATTCATTCTTCTTTAGACAAATGTCTCAGCAATGTCCCATGAAAAGATTGTCGATATAAAATGCCTTCACGTAGCTGGTAATCTGTGGACTTGCTTTTAATTTTGTTAGCCTGCAACCTGTCTTGGGGTAGTTTTCATTCACTCAGATATTCGGGCATTGGGATTCTCCAATCATCTTCTTGCTCATTTTCGCCGAAATTGATCGCTAAAGCTTCTCGTCTTTGAGTTACTTCGTCGGTTGAAGGTTGGCGCAGCCACTTTTTTTTTTTTTTGCGACATAGCCTCTGGATTGCTTATCATTGAAGATATAAAGATCAGCGCATCTACGAGTCTGTTTTCTTTTTGACAGATATGCCGCCATTTGATGTTTGGAATTTGCGATGCATAATATCTCGCAGTCTTTCAGTACTTCTACAACGATGAGTAAATCATTTGGTATCTTCCTTATATTTGAAGAACCACTAATTGCGAATCAGTTGTGAGCCTTACATCATCCAATTTCATTTTGATTGCTAATCTTAGCGCATGTATTACTGCTTCATATTCATTTTAGTTATTGGTTTCTGGAAATTGTAATCGAAACAAATGAACAACACTCACCACCCATAGCGAGTAAAAAGCAATGTCAATTCCTCTGCCTTTACTGTTTGAAGACCCATCGACAAATATTTTTCACCTACTCGGATGGTCCTCTTTAAGCAAATTTTTAGGATCTGTAAGATCTTCTTCGGGATTCAACAGTTCTTCTATGTCTTCATCTTCCTCTAATGGAAAGTCCTCTAAAAAATCAGCGATGACTTGAGACTTTTCCGCTGTCAATATTCCATATTCTACTCCAAATTATTCTATTTGGGCATTCCACTTTGAGACTCTTCCCATTCGTTGTGAGCTTTTAAATACTTACTCGATGGGTGTTTTCGTCATCACATTAATGGGGTGATCTTGGAAGTAAGTTCGCAGCTTTTGAGTTGCATAGACTAACTGCTCAATCTTCGTGTAGTTTATTTCCGCCGAACCAAGAGTTTTGCTGACGTAGTATATGGGATTTTCAACTCCTTCATATATTCGAACCAACACTGTGCTAATGACATCCGAAGTTGCTTCCAGATATACTAAAAGAACTTCGCTAGGTTCAGGTCTTTGAAGTAGTGACAAGTTCACAAGATACTCATTTATATTTTGAAGTGTTTGTTCGCATTCTTCTATCCATGCGAACTTAGCCCCTTTATTTAAAGTATCAAAAAATGGCTTACATTTGTCCGAAGACCTGGCGATGAATCTTCCTAACGCTGCGAGTTGTCTATTTATCTTTTGCACGCTCTTCAATGTTACTGGAAATGGCATGTTCCTGATTGCTTGCACCTTTTCCGGATCAACTTCTATCCCATTCTTCGAAACTATGTATCCCAATAATTTTCCCGAAGCCACATCAAAAATGCATTTAGCCGGATTGATCTTCATTTGGAACCTTCGCATCTGACCAAAGATCTCTTTAAGGTCTCCTACATGATCTTCAGACTTTCTACTTTTCACCAACATATCATCCACATAAATCTCCAGCGTGGAATGTACCCATCGAGCAAATAATTACTCCAACATTCGTTGATAATTAGTTCCCTCTTTTTTTAACCCAAAAGGCATTCTTGTGTAACAATATAACCCTCTTGAGGTAAAGAAATTGGTATGCTCCTGATCTTCTTCGGCAAGTGGTATCTGATTGTAGCATGAATATCCATCCATGAGAGAAAGTGTACCATATCCCGTTGCAGACTCTACCATTTGAGGTATTGATATGTTTGTAGTTGTAGTAAATAAAGGTTCGTTCAAGACTTGTGAAGATTTGTTTTAAAACTAATTTCTAAGACTAAAAAGAGGAAAACTCAAATAAAATTTATAACAAGATTGAGAGTAAACTGTGGCCAAGATTCCACTATTTTCCAAATTTTATAGTGATTCAATTCAATAATTATAATTAAGCAATTCTTACGTTCAATTCGATTCTAAAACATTGCAATAAGTAGATTATTAAAACAACAATTGTATAACAAAAGCATGGAACATCTAAAACCTAGTCCAAAGCATGTACCATCTAACGAAATCACAATTGCTTAATAAAAATCATCAAATCAATTTTTTAACAAAGGCAAATAATCATAAAAGAATTGCATAAATTAATTAAATAAATATTACCACTTAATTATTTTAGAAATAGCTTCCTCCATCGCCCCAGTGATGATGATTAGCTCATTGTAATGGAAAACCCCTCAAAAATATGTTTCATAGCTCAAAAAGTGCTTACAATGGTGAAATAATAGTAACATAAGAGATTTGATACTCTTATAAGCGTTACAGAGAAGTGTTCTATGTGTTACAGAAGAAAGAAAAGAACGGACTTCAGGTGTTGTTGAAGTAAGACTGCTTCAGTGCCTGCGTCAACGACACTATCAACGACACTTCTCTAACGCGTTATGTTCTTCCTCTTCTCTTCCACCAGCAGAAAACTATTTTTCCTGGAATTTTTTTCGGTGCTCTGGCTACCTCCTGAGATCTCCCCAATACTCTCTACAATACTCTCTGCCCTATTATGACTCGAACACATCCTATTTATACACCACAGGCCACCAAATCTTCAACAAATCATCATTAACAACAAATATACTCTGGTATTATTTTCTCATAAAATCGCGTGATCTGATTTGATATTTTGCTTCGATTTTGCGTATCTTTTGATTATGTGCAACTCACTCTTGATAAGGCCAATATATCCTCTGTTTTAAAGCCCAAAAATCACGTATAATATCTTCATAAATTCAAACTCAGATTCACGGAAGAGAAAAAACAGTTCCCCGCCTAATTTTGAATTTGAAACCAAGGCATGGGTGCCTTTATAAATTCTGGAAGGGTGCCTTTAGTATTTTATGGGTGCCTTTATAACTTTTTGAGGCAATTTTTCCCAAATTTTTATTTCTTCAAAAATACCTACAAATACAATAAAGTGACAATATTAGTACAAAATTGAGTTCCAACACTATAAAGATTGAGAACAAATTAGACGCATAAATGTGTCTATCAAATACCCCCAAACTTATTATTTGCTAGTCCTCGAGCAAATCTAATAAAAGTAAATCCTAACTCACTTTCGCAGGCATCGTGATTTCACTTAGCGTGTGCAACAAGCCTTTAAACCCCTAGGTGTCCCTAGTGAACGAGTTTTGTCTCGTGAGGGTTTACAAGAGGTGTACCCACAAAACCTTTACTCCAAACCCTAGGTACCTGTGAACGATTGAGGATAGACACTAAACAAACTATTTAGTTGGCATACTAAATTCTTCGCCTATAAGAATCATTACCATATATGAGTCCAATTGTTGTACACGAGTTTTCACTCAGCGTACTAAAATTCATACAAGAATTCAAAACTCAACTTAAATAGTTGTTCAGCCACAATACTCAGAATCTATCAAAGTACGATCACATGGAAAGATTTAGAAGATGGATATAGACAAAATGAAGTTTGCGCGTGTTGACTAAGGTGAACGGTGTTTCCCATATCTGTCTGAAGGTTACTACCAGGATAAATGGATTGAGATATGCTCCCACTAGTCTTATTCCTTAAACTAATATCGACTCAGCTAGTATATACAAGGGTCCCAACGGTCGATTTATTGAAAATATTTTCAATGTACTGACAACATGATTGGATCAAATGAATCCAAGCGCATGGTCCTTATCAGCATCGTACATGATAGTTCACATGGATCATGCATTCCACGCTTGCTTAGGCGACGGAGACAGGGAGAACACACATACATTTCTATCAAAGTGTCAATACTCATTTATTATTATTATTATTATTATTATTATTATTATTATTATTTATTTATGTATTATTTTTTTTGAATAATGGTCTAAATAATACAATAATGGGGCTTGATCTCAAACACTTCATCCTGGCGGTGATAACAACTTGATGGTGCCCCACCAAATCACTTAGAGAAACACAAAAATTGTAAAAATAAAAACAGAAGGTGATATGGTCAAGATAGATTTCGAGATATGGTGACAGCTATCATGTATTTCTAACACCTGACCTAGGCATCCTTTTATCAATAGACCATTTAGCTGGGCACACCAATTCCTATAGAAAAAGAGCTAAGTTTCCATCTACCTAGAATGGTTAGTGTCACCCTGAATTGTTCACAAGTTTCTAAAGTTTGGTGTTTTATTATTTCAACTAAAAGTTTCTCCCTTACCCCCAAACTTAAACCTAACATTGTCCTCAATGTTTAAAATTAAAGTGCAATACCAAAAATATAGGTAACTAGAGGAATAAAAAGGTAAGTCAGAAGGATAGTACCTGGGTGAAGCGTAACAATCCTTCTTTGGAGAATAAGACAGAAAAATTAAAAACAAAAACCTACAAAAACTTACTAATGTACAACAACATCCTTGATGGTCAATCAAGGTAAGCAGGGTCATCCAGAGGGACCTCCTCAATATCACCTGCAGGAAAAGGCTCTAAAAAGGGTTTCAATCTCTGACCGTTAACCTTTGAAGAACTACTACCATCCAGTGTCTCAATCTCAATAGCACCATGAGGATAAACAATGCGGACTATAAAAGGATTCGTCCACCGAGAGCTTAAACTTCCCGGGGAATAGATGCAAACGGGTATCATACAGAAGAAAATTTTTGACCCAGAGAAAATGACTTTCTTAAAATATTTCTATCATGCACAAGTTTCATTTTTTTCTTATACTCCCTAGCACTATCGTATGCATCTCTACGAATCTCGTCTAACTCATTGAGCTGGAGCTTCCTGTGAGCTCCAGCCTTGTCAAGCGAAAAATTAAGTTACTTTACAGACCATTATGCTCTATGCTCTATCTCGACGGGTAGGTGACATGACTTTCCAAAAAGTAGACGATAAGGTGACATTCCAATAGGGGTCTTAAACGCAGTACGGGAAGCCCATAAGGCATCAGTAAGCCTCAATGACCAGTCTTTCCGATTAGGATTAACTATTTTCTCTAAGATACATTTTATCTCCCAGTTGAAAACCTCTACTTGACCGCTAGTCTGTGGGTGATATGGGGTGGCTACTTTATGATTAATACCGTATTTCTTCATCAAAAGCCTAAATGGTCGATTACAAAACTGCAACCCTCTATCACTAATTATAACTCGCGGTGTACCAAAATGTGCAAAAATGTTATCATTCAAAAACTGGACCACAACCTTGTGGTCATTTGTTCTACATGAAACCTCCTCAACCCAGTTAGACACATAGTCTACAGCGACAAGGATGTAAAATAACCAAAAGAATTAAGAAAAGGACCCATAAAATCAATGCCCCACACATCAAAGACCTCAATAACTAGAATAGGGTTCAAAGGCATCATATTTCTACGGGAAATGGTTCCTAACTTCTGGCAACGCTCACAAGTAACACAGTAATGGTGGGTGTCTTTAAACAACAAAGGCCAATAGAATCCACACTGCAATATCTTAGCATCGGTTTTCTTAGTACTAAAATGACCCCCACAAGCATGATCATGACAAAAGGAAATAATATTGGACTGGTAATTCTCAGGTATACATCTCCTAATAATATGGTCTGGAAATACTTAAATAGTTAAGGATCATCCCAAAAGAAATGCTTAACCTCGGATAAAAACCTAGAAACGATCTTGTTTACCCCAGTGTTGGGGCATTCGACCAGTAACAAGATAGTTCACTATATTCGCATACCAAGGTAGTTGGGAAACAAGGAACAATTGTTTATCAGGAAAATTATCCTTCACAGGAGGGGAATTATCAGGGAAATCAAAAACAAGCCTAGACAAGTGGTCCGCTACTACATTTTCTGCATGCTTTTTGTCTCTAATTTGTAGAGAAAATTCTTGTAACAAAAGGATCCATCTAATCAATCTAGGTTTAGTATCCTTCTTGGACAGAAGATACTTCAAAGAAGCATGATCAGTAAAGACTATGACCTTAGAACCTAAGAGATAGGATCTAAACTTGTCTAAGACGAAAACAATGGCTAACAATTCCTTTTATGTGGTGGTGTAGTTCATTTGGGCATCATTCAGATTTTTGCTAGCATAGTAAATCAAATGAAGTAATTTGTTTTCTCGTTGACCTAGCACAACACCAATAACATAATCTGAAGCATCACACATTATCTCAAAGGGTAGGTTCTAGTTAGGTTCTTGGAAAATAGGGGCGGTAGTGAGCAAAGTCTTAAGCTTCTTGAAAGCCTCTAAACAAGCATCATATAAAAAAAACCTAACATCTTTTGCAAGCAGATTGCAAAGACGTCTAGAAATCAAGCTAAAATCCTTAATGAATTGACGATAAAAGCCTGCATGGCTTAAGAATGACCTAACATTTCGTACAATTTTGGGAACATGTTGTCAACTTTGGCTTTGTCTACCTCTATACCCTTAAAAGATATGATATGCCCTAAAACAACTCCTGATCGAACCATGAAATGACATTTTTTCCAATTAAGCACTAAATTATTTTCCTTACACCTAGTCCACACTAATGTCAAATGATGCAAGCATTCATCAAAAGATGACCCAAATACTGAAAAATCATCCATAAAGACCTCTAAAAACTGTTCTACCATGCCAGAAAATATGTCCATCATACAACGCTGAAAAGTAGCGGGTGCATTACACAATCCGAAAGGCATGCGTCTATATACAAAGGTACCAAATGGAAAAGTAAAAATGGTTTTATCTTGGTCTTCTGGGGCAATAAAAATCTGATTATAACCAGATTAGCCATCTAACAAGCAATAATGACTATGTCCAGATAATCGCTCTAGCATTTGGTCGATGAAAGGAAGGGGAAAGTGGTCCTTCCTGGTGACCTTGTTCAATTTTCTATAGTCAATACAAACACACCACCTCATGGTCACTCGGGTTGGGACTAATTCATTGTTTTCATTCTGGACTACAGTGATACCTGATTTCTTAGGAACAACCTGAGCGGGGCTGACCCACTTACTGTCTGAAATGGGGTAGATAATACCCGTATCTAACAACTTAAGCACCTCATTCAAACTACTTCTTTCATGTTAGGGTTCAGTCGATGTTGCATCTCCCTAGAAGGTTTAGTGTCATCCTCTAAATGAATTTGATGCATACAAACAGTATGACTTATACCCTTAATGTCTGCTAAGGTCCACCTTAAAGCTTCCTTGTTGTCTTGAAGCACGGTCACTAACCTACTTTCCTGATCACTATCCAAGTCGGATGCTACAATTACAGGTAAAGTTCGGATGGGCCTAAAAACACATATTTCAAAGTATCTGGCAATGGTTTGAGGTCCAACTTAGGAGGCTCTTCTAAAGAAGGAATTAAGGTAAATTTAGAAACTGGTAGTGGTTCGAACTTAGCTTTCCATCTATTAGTATCTAACACAGTGGTAGAGTCTAACATAGCATTCACTTGATCAATGGTGCTAACATCGTCAAAATCTAAGCCAAAATGGGTTGAACAATTCTCTAGTGTATCTTCAGATAAGATTTTTGGTAATGACTCCTGAACTAATGTTTCTATCATGTTCACCTCTTCAATGCACGTGTCATCTAACTCAGAAGGTTTCTTATTAATATGGAAAATATTCAGTTCAATAGTCATATTATCAAAAGACAAATTCATAATACCATTTCGACAATTAATGATCGCATTAGATGTAACTAAAAAAGGGTGACCTAATATCACAGGTATCTGGTTTTCTGGGTCAGGAACAGGTTGGGTATCTAGGATAACAAAATCCACATGATAAATAAACCTATCAACCTGAATAAGAACATCTTCGACAATACCACGAGGAATTTTAACATACCTATCAGCTAACTGAAGTGTTATCTGGGTAGGTTTTATGTCACCAATTCCTAGCTGGAGCTACACATGATATGGAAGTAAGTTCATACTAGCTCCTAAGTTAAGTAACGCTTTCTCCACATGGTAGTTACTTATGGTGCAAGAAATATGTAGGGGAACCTGGGTCTTTGTACTTAGGAGTTGTGTTGTTCTGGATAATTGAACTCACATGACTAGCTATAAATGTTTTTTTCTGTACACGAAGCTTTTGCTTTCACGTACAAAGATCCTTAAGGAACTTGGCATAAATAGGAATCTGCCTAATTGAGTCTAATAAAGGAAGATTGATGTTGACTTGCTTAAAAATCTCCAATATATCATTAAAGTTGGATTCCTTCCTAGTTGGTACTAGAATTTGTGGGAATGGGGCTTTGGGCACAAAATCAGGTTCAGCTGGAACCGCATTGGACTCTTTAGAGACTTTATCAGTCTCTTCAACTGTAGGCTCAGAAGGGTGAACTACAGCACGTTCACTACCGGGCAAGGTTACTTTATTGTCTACCACTCTACCACTCCTAAGGGTTTTAATTGAATTCACATGGTTTGAGGATCTCTCACCAGAAGATAACTCATGAACTCCTCTAGGGTTGGGTTGTGGTTGACTATGGAACTTTCATTTTTCTCTCAGCGATTCATTCAACTGACTAAACTGGGTCCGTAAATTATAAATAGCCTAAGAGTTAGCTTGGATTATTTTTTACTGTCTTCTAAATTTTATTCAACGATTGCTAAAACTTAGCAGTCTGATTAGTTAACGAGGTGAAAGTCATGACCGTCTTTTCTAACAGACTCTGAAATTGTGCTGGTCCAAAAGGATTCTTAGTATAACCAAAACCTGGGGTGAACCTGAGGGTTACTAGACTGACCTTGATTTTGGCCCTTAGACCAAGAGAAGTTTGGATAATTTCTCCAACCAAGTTTATAGGTTTCTGAATATGGTTCAAACTTCTTACGGTTATCATATCTAGTGTTATTGTAAAGAGCATGGGCTTGCTCTTCAACAGTCTGTCCTTCCCAAGATGACTTGGGCTCTATAGCACAACTAGGTTGACTCAACTCTAAGGCTTATAACCTTTTTGATATTGATGCAATTTTGGCATCTGATTCAAGAATTCCATCTACCCTATTGACATTACCTCTGCTCAATAAAAAAATTCTCTGGGGTTCCTTACTACATTCCCATTGCTGGGTTTTTTCGGCAATTTCATTCAAAAATTTCATTGCCTCATCAACATTTTTACTTTCAAAACTCCATGTACACAATGACTCAACCATGGTCGTTGTTGGATAATCTAGCCATTCATAAACGATCTGGACTAGTTTAAGATTTTCTAACCGTGTTGGGGATATTGTGCTAATAAATCGTTGAACCTTTCCAAATACCTATACAAAGATTCTCCCTCTTGCTTCACAAATGTGGAAATCTCCTGCCTAATAGATGATATTTTGTGTCTACGGAAAAGTTTAGATAAAAAGGCAGTGGTAAGTTGTTCATATGTCTCGATGGATTCAGATTGCAAACTATATAACCAAGATTTGGCCTTGTCACTTAGGAAAAAAGAAAATAACCTACGTTTCAAAGCTTCATCATACATGTTGTGAATTCTTAGGGCTACATATTCTTCAAAACCCTTAATGTGAAAGTAAGGGTTTTCATTTTCTTTTCCTAAGAAGAGTGGGAGCATCTGTATGGTCCCAGGTTTTAACTCATAGTTTGCTTGAGTTTCAGCTAACTTGATACATGATGGAAGAGAAGTCTTAGTAGGATTCAACAAATCTTTCAAGGTTGCCATTTCTGGCACAACTGGAAAATTAGGAATAACTTCCTCACTAAGAGACAAATTCTCAAAACTAAAGTTTTGGCTCTCAAAAGAAGGGTTTCCTAAATTCCCAATTTCAAAAGAAGAGTTTCTATTTCCGTCACTGATCAAACGACCAATAGAATCTCTTCTCCAGGCACACTCAATAGGCATGCAATAACTCCTAATCGGAAGGGAATTCTAAACAAACACAAACAAGGCCGACTCAACCAAATCAAACCTATTGAATCTAGCAAACAAAAAGCATGATGGCTCCACTTAGATTGTTTCTAGACCAACTTCTATTCTTCCGAAAGGCAACTAGTTACAGTTTTAGTGCATCTCTCAGAACAATCCGAATTAGGTTAAGTCGAATAGAAACAGGATAAGCTCTAAGGAGCTTTAATAACCCTGTCTCTCTGGCAACTTTTTCCTGGGTTACAAGGCGGCTCTAATCAACTTAAAATAATCTTCCTGAACTTTAAGTTAGGTTAACAAAGTAACCAATACAGTAATTTTGAATGATTTTCCAATAAGCTTGATACCTTATCGGTATTCTTTCTAGTCAAATCTTAAGGATTAGGTTCGCGTTAGGTAACGTGTTCCTAAGGCGGGCAAGAAGGAAACGGTGATGAAATCCGAGTCCTTATCTTATATGGCCAATCCTTGCCCTTTACTAGAAAATAAGTTCGTATTCAATTCCTCAACATATATGCATACGAAGGAATACAGTAAACCCACTTGCAGGGGATTCGTGGGTTGATCGAGTCTTACCTCCCGTACCAGACGGGGGATGAATCGGTTGTAGTTTTCTCGGGCCACCAACTCCTGTGTTAGTGTACGAACCCGAGGGGCCGAGACAATATCGTAATTATCGTCCTTCCCTGTTGCAGTTTCTACTTAAATACCCTTCCATAGGGTTTAAAAATTAATAATAAAGTTCAAAAGTCCAAAGTTCAAAGTTCCAATAAAAGAAGAAAAATTACAAAAATTATAGCCAAACCCTAATACAGTTTCTAAAAATAAAAACTAAAAACTAAATAAAATAAAATAAAATAATAAATCTAAAAATAAAAATAAAATCTTCGTCACTCCTTTCGGAATCCTTTTTTCTTTCCTTCTTTGGCTCTACTTTCTTTTATAGCACTTTCTCCTTTTCTTTTTAGTTTCGCTTCAAATCTGAAAAGAATAGAAAATACCAAACGCGTAGAAAAGAACAAAAAAAATAAAAATAAATTCTAAGTTAAATTAATTAACCTAAAAAAAAATCTAAAAACAATTCTAAAAACAAGTCCGTGTCGGCGGCGCCAAAAATTGATATGTTTGTAGTTGTGGTAAATAAAGGTTCATTCAAGACTTGTGAAGATTTGTTTTTAAACCTAATTTCTAAGACTAAAAAGGGGGAAACTCAAACAAAATTTATAACAAGATTGAGAGTAAATTGAGGCCAAGATTCCACTATTTCCAAATTTTATAGTGATTCAATTCAATAATAATAATTAAGCAATTCTTACGTTTAATTCGATTCTAAAACACTGCAATACATAGATTTTTAAAACAACAATTGTATAACAAAAGCATGGAACATCTAAAACCTAGGCAAAGCATGTACCATCTAACGAAATCACAATTGCTTAATAAAAATCATTAAATCAATTTTTTAACCAAGGCAAATAATCATAAAAGAATTGCATAAATTAATTAAATAAATATTTCCACTTAATTATTGGAGAAATAGCTTCCTCCATCGCCACAGTGATGATGATTAGCTCATTGTATTGGAAAACCCCTCAAAAATATGTTTCATAGCTCAAAAAGTGCTTACAATGGTGAAATAATAGTAACATAAGAGATTCGATACGCTTATAAGTATTACAGAGACGTGTTCTCTGCGTTACAGAAGAAAGAAAAGAAAATAGGAGAAAAGAACGGATTTCAGGTGCTGTTGAAGTAAGACTGCTTCAGTGCCTGCGTCAGCGACACTTCTCTAACGCCTTATGTTCTTCCTCTTCTCTTCCACCAGCAGAAAACTATTTTTCCTGGAATTTTTTTCAGTGCTCTGGCTACCTCCTGAGATCTCCTCAACACTCTCTACAATACTCTTTGCCCCATTATGACTTGAACACATCCTATTTATACACCACAGGCCACCAAATCTTCAAGAAATCATCATTAACAGCAAATGTACTCGGGTATTATTTTCTCATAAACTCGCGTGATCTGATTTGATATTTTGCTTCGATTTTGCGTATCTCTTGATTATGTGCGACTCACTCTTGATAAGGCCAATATATTCTCTGTTTTAAAGCCCAAAAATCACGTATAATATCTTCATAAATTCAAACTCAGATTCACGGAAGAGAAAAAATAGTTTCCCGCCTAATTTTGATTTTGAAACCAAGGCATGGGTGCCTTTATAAATTCTGGAACGGTGCCTTTAGTATTTTCTGGGTGCCTTTATAACTTTTTGAGCCAATTTTTCTCAAATGTTTATTTCTTCAAAAATACCTACAAGTACAATAAAGTGACAATATTAGTACAAAATTGAGTTCCAACACTATAAAGATTGAGAACAAATTAGACACATAAATATGTCTATCAGGTATGTCTGGCAAAGGAAAACTATCCTTCGGGCACTCCTTGTTTAGATCACTAAAATCAGTACAAATTCTGATCCCTTTGTTTTTCTTCGGAACAACTACCATGTTCGCAATCCATTGTGGATACTTTGTTGGCCTGATTATACCTGACTCACTCATTTTATTTAGTTATGCTTTTATTGCTTCATGATAAAATGTTACAACCTTTCTGATTCTTTGTTTGAAAGGCTTCATCTTCAGACTAATATCCAGTCAGTGACAGGCCATCAAAGGATCAATCCCTGGCATATCCTCCATCTTCCATGCGAATACATCCACATATTCACGCAACAATTGTTCCAACCTTTCCTTTTCTCGCTTGCTCAGCCTTGTCCCAATCTTGACCATCTTTGGCTCATTCTCAGTTCCCAAATTTATGTCTTTGGTAGGCTCTGCTGCTGTGAAGTTCATCATTGGTTCTCCGAGGGGGGTTGGGCCTTTTAACTGTTAATCTGGCGAACCTTCCTTATATGAAATTTCATTTGGCAGCCCATTTCCATTCGCCGCATTCACCCCATATATCCTTATTTTCTACTCTTTTTTGTCCTCTTTTGCATTCTTCTTTCTTTGCCTGATCTTATCAACTCACGCCTCGTACTGACGAACATCCTCTTTGTTGCAATACCTTGTTTTAGCAGGATCTTATTTTACTTCGGCTATTCTGTTTGGTGTCAGAAAATGCAAGCATTGATGATAAGTCGACACTATTCCCTTGATTCCATGGATCCATTGTCGTTCAACGATGATACTATATGGTGACTCTACATCCACTACACAAAAGGTAGTGATTGTTTCCATTTTCCTAAGTAAATGATCATGGTAAATTCTCCTTTTGGTCTTAACGGTGCTCCATTGAAGCCATAGATGTTGTAAGTTGCAGGGATGAATACAGAATCTGGAAATCCATTCGCATGAAAGTGTTATAAAACATTATGTCCACCGAACTTCCCGTATCCACCAAAACCTTATCCACTTCTCACTTGCTTATCTTTAAGGTAACCACAAGAGGATCAGTATGCGACTTCCCATTCTCCGATTCCTCCGATGCTGAAAATGCAATTGACCGAGTCATCCATTTCTCCGTTGATGGTGCTTTTTCGACGCTGAAAATCTACTTTCCATTATGATCTCGCTTATGCACTATATTCATGATATTGTTCTGGGAGCTTGCCTATGTCTTTGTTGAGTGGATAATTGAATTGCACTCCAAGTAATTGGATCCTCGCTTAATCTCGATTATATGCACTCGTGGCCCTTCTGGGCCTCCTCGTGGAGGTACTGGTAGATTACTCAAGAACTCGTGGATTTTTTCCTGTTCTATCAATCATAATACTATCCTTTGTACGTTCCTACAATTGTCAGTAGTATGTCCATGGAATTGATGATATTCACAGAATTCATCAGCATACCTGGTGTAAGATGCCTCCACTCCTCGATTGTATGGACAAGGGATATATTCTAACTTAGTTTCTTCGATGTATTGCATGATGTCTACTAACGGGGTGTTCAGCTCTGGTAGCTTTATTTCCTCGTACCTCGAAGTATTAGGTCTCCGCTCGCTAAATCTTTTATCACCGAATTTGTTTCGTCCAGAGGGGTGTTCCCAATGTTGTTGAAACCTACTGGCATCATTGTTCGAAATTTCTTCTTTGCTGCATGTCTCGCTGGGTTGCTCGCGGATGTTCTTCTCGATAAGCATCCCTATTGTGTGCCTTATGTACATCACTAACTGCATTTGAAGTTCGCTGCACATCTGCGGGATTTCTAAATATAACCTTCTTCGTCATAGTAACATGTGAAGTTGTCTATTTCTGTATCTCCTCTAAAACAATGTATTCTTCCTGGAACTCTCGAAGCTCTTGCATGGTCATCTTGTTCTTTTGCTTGAATATGACTATGGATAACAAGTTGGTTGGAAATAGGGCGTTGACAAAGCTCCGAACCAAATTCGTTTCCGTCTCCTAACCCATGACTTCGCTGCATAGAGTCCTCCATCTGGTGACGAGACTTAGCAAACTTTCGCCAATACCTCTCTTTAGGCTGAACAATTTTTCTACTCCAGGCCTCAACAAATTGTTATGCATGTATGCTGCGAGGAACACTTTCTCTAGATCATGAACTGATGTGATAGAATATTCTGGAAGAGCATCGAACCAAGCCAATGCTTCGCCTTTTAAGATGGAATGGAAATACTTGCACATGACTCCGTCTTTATGCTCCCACTGCAACAACGAGCGTTGGTAATCCTTGATGTGTTGTATCGCGTTTCCTGTGCCATTGAAGATGCTACCAAAGGTTGGCATTGTACACTTTGGTGGTAAAGCTGTGTACAAGATATCAACGTTGAAAGGAGAATGTTTTGCCTCTGCTATCACATCTGTCAGTTGTTGTAACTTTATATAGTTTTGGTAGCCGCAAATCATAACTCGCATGATTTTCAACTCCTTAAAAACTTCCTGGTTCACATCCTTCTCTTTGGTCTTCTTCAGTTGACGATCCATTTCCTCTTGGCGCTATCTTGCTTCGCGCTCCTCTGGAATTTCTCCATTATCACCTTCTCACTTCTTGTGTGTTTGCTCTTTTATCCTATCCGTTTCAGACACCAACGATCCCAATTTTCTGGCATCCTCTCGTACGGTTTTTGATTCTCCTCTGCGAGTTTCAAGTTTTTTCGCTTTAGCAACTCTTGTTCCTGAGATAATTTCTTCTTCGCCTCCCTTGCTTTTGTGAGATTTGCTTTCAATTCTTCCGTCGTCATGTTTTCCTCACCATCAGATTCGCCACATTCACTAGATCAATGATTTTCTATCTTTTCATTTTCCTCTCGGTAAACGCTCCTATCTTGGCTCTTTCTTTTTTCTCTATTGAGATTGGTTCCTCTTCATATTACCTCGTTAACGAGATTCACTAGACTTCTAATCCTGGTGATTTTTCTCTGTGTTGTTGTTTTTGACGCCATCCTTTCCCTTCGTAGACCTGCACTATGAAAAAGTGACTTTGTCGTATTCTTTAACGAGTTCTCAAAAGTTAACCCTACAGTTCATGATATTGAATGTAGATCTAACGATCATGACAAAAAATAACTTTCTAACTATTAGATCTGATATTTGACCTGAAATATCAAATATTTTTAACTTATTTCAATGATTGCTTTACCATATCCAAGAAAGAAAATCGGGTGAAAGGACCTGTCCACTTAACTGTTAAAAGTAGTTTTTGGATGAAAACAAATTCTGACGCAGACTGATTATAAATAGAAAATCGTAGCTGAAAAATCCTTTTCGAAAACATTCTTAACTGTAAATTTCCTCACAACTTTAAACAAAAACTTTATAGACTCAGAATTTTTAAGCAAAATCTTTTGGTAAGTAATTCTGTGTTTTCTTACGAAATCCAAAGTTTTAAAGATATAACTAAAAGCAAACTTAAAGGATTTTCAAAGGATGAACACATAAATCAAATCCACCATTCAATATTTTTAAAACCCTAGTTTTATAACCCTTTTTTTCCTAGATCATTGATTTTCTAGTGACTTTCTCTTAGAAACTCAGATCTAAGATTTCTTCTACAAGACAGATGAGATTTAACTCATACCATTTTCAAATAATACTTCACAGATCATAGATCTATTTTTTTTTTTAAGATCCAAGATAGATAAAGTAAATTTCTAATGCCCAGACTACTCAGTGCCTGTTTCTAGCGCCAAAATATAGTTGGAGGAAATCCTACAACACACCCAAACCACTTACCTCAACCTATTCACTAGGGTTGTGGTCAAGATTTGTGGTCCAAATTCACACAATCACAAAGAAAACAAAAAACACAAAGGATTTACGTGGTTCGGTGTTAAAACCTACGTCCGAGGATGGGTTTTCACTATGGAAGAAGAAGGTTACAAGCTCTCCAAATAGTACAATATGAATCTCTCTCATCCACTCTTGCTATCTGCTACTCTCAGAGAAAATGTCCAACCCTTTTACCTTGTTTTTGCTCATATTTATAGACAAATTATAATAGTGGGTGACAGCTATACTTGCTTCGCAAGATACTTCGTAAGAGTGCTCTCGCTATAGCTTTCTTGGAGAAGAATTCAACTTCGTTGGGGTTTACTTCGCTGGGTCATTCGCCCATGGCTTTTCGTCGTAGTTGTCGCTGCCTTCTTAGCCTTTGTCCAATGATATTTCGTCAGCTTTCCCGACAACTAACGAACTGTAGATCTGACCGCTCTGCTCGCGTATTAAATGCTTCACCGCCAAATTCAAACTTAGACGTTGATCTTTGGTCGGTGCTTTCCACGCGTCTCAATCTCGTTGAGTAGACGGAGATCCTTATGCTGGCTGAGAAATGCTTCAATGTTCAACTCCAATTTGTCCTTCTCATGTTTGTGCCTTGAGATGTGACCACGTGGCAAAGTGGTTTTCTGTCCCCACACCACTAGTAAGCAATGTCGACGGTGATCACTGGAGCCATGAGGAGCATATAATTCCGATTTACACAAAGCAGACGGATGAAGAACCAGTGGTATTGGATAATAAGGAAATATAGGAACTTCTACCTTCTTTAAGACTTGTTTCAATGGCATTAATGCTTTATCTGGTGAGTTTCACTTTTTTTTTGATTTGCTTCACTTCGAATTGTTTTTAATTGTCGCAAAATGTTTGAAAGTATCAAATTCAAGTTGTTGTTAATCAAATGCTCAATGAATCCTTTAATAAGGAACACTAAATGATCATTTAACAGTAGTCTATATATGATATATTGCTTTCAGGAGTAGGGACTATCAGTAACTTATGCGCTAGCATCAGGAGGATGGTTAACTTTGATACTTCTTTTCGTTGTTGCAGCTGCAACATTCAGCACAGGGTTACTAATGCGAGAAGATGTATGGATGTAAGTTCAAAGATAAGAACGTATCCAGATATTGGCGAGTGTGCTTTTGGGAAGAAAGGAAAAATGATAGTGTCTAGTTTCATGTACTTAGAACTGTATGTGGTTGCAACCGGATTTCTGATACTAGAAGGTGATAACTTAAGTAACATGTATCCAAACATGAGTTTCACATTAGCTGGTGTTACCGTATACGGCCAACAGGGATTCGTTATACTCGCAGCTCTTATAATTCTCCCGTCAATTTGGTTGACTGACCTGAGCAAAATTTCTTACATATCTGCAACCGGGATTTTAGCTTCTGCTCTCATCATTCTTTCTGTGTTTTGGGTTGGTGCCGAAGATACTGGTTTTCGTGCAAAGGGGAGGTTTTTTCATTTGAATGGAATTCCTACTGGTGTTAGCTTATATGCCTTCTGCTACTGTGCTCATCCCGTTATTCCAACATTATATACTTCACTGAAAGATAAAAGACAATTCTCAAAGGTATGGCATGAAGATAGGACTGTTTATGGTAGAACCGGGGAAGAAAATAGTCTTTGCAAATACTAACTTTTAGCTTGGTTTGTAATTCTTGCAGTTTTTGCTACTTTGCTTTGTTCTATGTACGATTAGCTACGCAACAATGGCTGTTTTGGGTTATCTAATGTTTGGTGAAAATATAAAATCTCAGGTCACATTGAACCTACCAACTGACAAACTCAGTTCAAAGATAGCAATCTACACAACTTTGGTCACTCCCATTGCAAAATATACATTAATGGCAGCACCAATTGTAAATGCCATTGAAAGCTCTTGGGGGATTAACCACAACAACAAGACTATTAGTCTTCTAATCAGAACCATGTTTTTAGTTAGCTCTGTTATCGTCGCTTTAGCTATTCCATTTTTCGGGTATCCAATGTCTCTTGCTGGAGCGTTTCTAAGTGCAACAGCTTCAATTATTATTCCTTGCTTGTGTTACTTGAAGATCATGGGAAAATATCGAAGATGGGGATACGAACTGGTGATTATCATTGGGATTATTTTGATGGGTATCTCAGTTGTAATTATAGGTACTTATACATCTCTTGAACAGATTGCAAGTGAGTTCAATTTGAGTTTTGATTTCTTCTTCTTTTCGAAATCAAAAGATACTACAAATTGACGAGGTTCCATCAGTGATTTTTGCTGCTAACCAACGAAGAGCTCCGGAACAAACCATACACTGTACTTACACGACATTGACGAGGTCTGTAGAATTGGTTAGTGCTGAGAAGAGTAAGAGGGTGAATTTGTTGAGGGAATTTCTTGTACTCAAAATGGAGTGTCTAGCAGTAGGATAGAATGATGCGAGGGTAAGAGGGTGAATTTGTTGAGGGAATTTCTTGGGTAATGGTTTCAAACCATTCTCACTGGACAGGAGATTTCTGTCTATACATGTGCATTGTTCCCAAAATTAAAGGCATCCACCTCGGTCTTTAACCAAAACCAGTAGAGTAGGACAGTCAGAAATGGGAGATTGCATTTTTGGGTTTTACTAAATTTCATTAAGCCTTGTAGTAAAAGAAAGATTTCGTATGTTTATTGAATTTGCCAATGGTCGCTGCCTCCTTTTTGTGAAACTTGCTTTTGAGATTACAAAGTAAACAAGGATAACTGTGCTGTTCTTGGGTTGCTAAGAATTCCGAACACAGGATAATTCAGGGGCTCAGGGGTAAAAAATTATATATTGGCTAATTGGCCTGATGCAAGGGGGTATCATTTGTCTTGAAATTGAAAAATTAGGTGAAACTAAGCTCCCCACGTCAATCTCTGTTTTCTTTTCTCCCATCGTGACGGAACCCTTTCCTAGCACTACCTGGTGTAAATACCCAATTTTCATCCAGTTTTACCTACTTAGCTTACAGACATACTAGTGTTGCAGATTTCTTGAAAGTCATAATAGATGAATTCAAATGCAAATAAGTAATTATAAATGAACTACAAGCTGAAGATTTGAATGGGTAATCTATTTCAGAATCAAGCTCATCGCTGATAGAAATTTTCGTGGCAAGTGACCATGGTAAAATTGCTAATGTGTGTATGGTGCAGTCTTTCATCTTTCACATCATTTTGTACTGTACCTGTCATGCATTTCCTTGCTACATAAAACTAGTCTTTACAATCAGAATCCAATTACAAGCAAATAAGGACACCTGTACTGTTCTTGAGCACAGTGGAACTGAAAACGCAATGAAGAATTCCAGGCTAACAAATCAATTTGCTTTTCCAAATACATTGCTAGATTAGTTGGGAGTTGAAAATCTACGAAAACAACACACAGAATAAATGAAAAGAACATGCTCTGAGTGATGCAAAGTACAAGTTCTCAATATTGTCAGACAAACGAATTAACATGCGAAATAATCACAGATTGTCCTATACTAATCACGCATGATGCATCATTTGTTTTGGAAGTGAATAAATTAGGTGAAACTAAGCTCCCTGTGTAAATCTGTGCTACAAATTTTGGAGTAACACCACGGATTCTTGCAAATCTAGATATTCCAAGGTTAGGGTCATACAATACCAGAAAATGGTTATCCTTTAAGAACAGAACCATACCATTCTTGAAAGAATGAAGCATCCTTGAGCCTCCACAGAGTTTAAAATTTAAACCTTGTTGTGTACTAATGGTTAACATTGGACTCCAGGAGTGTGTAACTCGATAATCTTTCATTACCCATATAGTGACTCCATTAGCATTTGTAACCGACAAGCAAAGGCACGCTTCCAATACAACCATATCCATCCGGAGCTTGTTGTCAACAACATGTTTTGGTTTTTGAATTTCAGTGAATGTCTCCTCACCAATATCAAAAGATACTATAAATTGACGAGGTTCAGTCAGCGAGATTCTGCTGCTAACCAATAAAGAGCTACATTAAGGAACAACCCATACACTCGTATTATACTTAATGATGCCTTGGATGTAAAAAGGCAGGTCTGTTATGGTTTTCCATGAATCTGATTTTAATGAATACACATTGACTTCAATATCATAGCCCAAATGAGAATCGTAAAAATCAAGTTTAACCAGCTTGTAATCTTCATTGTTGCGATCACAACCAAACCCATATCTGATAACTTCTGGATATATTCGGACGGACACAATAAATGGTGGCATTCTCTTGATTTCTCAAGTAGATGGATTCCACAGACAAAAGACACGAAATTCCAACTTCAGACAAAATAATCCATTACAAGAACCTAAGATTGAATGTGGTGTGAAGAGTTGAATGGGTAATCGATCTCAGAGACATGCTCAATACAAAGTCTAAGGGAAGCAGATAACGACGACAGAAATGAATCATAATCAGCAGATATGGAGAGGATACGGTTACCTTCTTTAATCATGAGATTCAATTTGTTGTTTTCAATATGCAACAAAATGAGGACTACTGAATAGCTTGCACCAAGGTTTGCATACTGACCTGAACCGCAAAATGTCTTTCACTTGTAACCTAGACAGGATATTCGTCAATTCATAATATCGTTCGGGAGGTTCTACATATCTGTTTTCTTTCTTCGAACTCTATAACAAAAGACGCCAACATGGAAGAAATCAGAATTTGCACAGACTGTGAAGAAGATCAAGGAATTCAGCCACTGTGACGGCGCTATATTACAAAAAATGAAATGTAAAATGTAATAAGGGGTAGTCAAACCAGAATTATGTGGATTTTTAGAGAATTTTTTTTAAGAGACTTTCGGAGATTCTTTAGAAATTTAGAGATTTTAAATGATTTTATGGAAGTGTTTTAGAGAGTCTTTGTGATTTACAGAAACTAAATAGTGAATTTTTAAGGAGTTTTTGTGATTTATAGAGACAATAAAAGTGATAGTAGTTGGTTTGTTTTAATCATTTATTTAAGAAAAAAATCAATTGGGGGAGCAATCCAAGAAACAACTAGGAATTATTGATAGCCCATGTGAGACTATTATCCAAAACATACAACTTAGTCATAATCACTATAAATAATCACCCGGGGGACTGGTTTGTTCGTTCTTCTTCATTGTGGCACATTCTACTAAGACTACTGAAAATAATACAATATATATTGTCCATACATGTATTCGTATAAATAACCCAAATTTCATGGTCACCGGAAAATTTCACATGGTACTTAACAACCCACGCATTTTAGATTCCTTAAGAAAAATTATGTTTTTTTTTCTAATAACTCGTCTTATATATAGTTAAGTCAGCTATAGGTAATATATTATGGAGATTAGTATGTTAATATAGTTGCAAAAAATGGTTTATTTAAGGATAATACAACATAGCTTGATGAATCATTAGCTTAAAAGTTCAATACATAAGAGACAAAAAAAGACACTTGGAAAAAAATAAATAAATCAACATCAGTTTCAAAGTCTCTCAAAATATCACATATTTTGGAGAGACTTTTGTCATGCCTATTTTTGCATAAAAGTCTTCCAAAGTCTTTCAAAATTACAAATTCATGACTTTCAAGTTGATAACCAATAACATGAGCATTTAAATAACTTTCTAGAAGTCCCTAACCAATAACAAAGAGTTTTTGAGAATTTCAGAAACTTAAATAAAGTCTTTATTCACTGACAAGAGTGTTTAAGAAACTCTTTCAAAATCTCTAACGACTAACATGAGATTTAAGATCTCTCTAAAACTCACTATAATTCTCAATCCACTAACCCCATGTAAATACCTTCACCATAGTAAAGTTAGGACTGTTAAAAAGACGTTTAAGCCCTTATATAATTCCAAATTTCAATAGTTGTATGGTGCGGTGTGACACGCATAAGTAAATATGCACATGATAAGAAATTGAGGAAGGCAAGAAATCCTTCTCATTTCCCTTTTTATTACATATGTTACAATAGATTAACCATGGCTATTTATAGCCCGTGGTGCATGCTAACAAATTAGCATAAGCTTCCACATGTATGCCTATATGGCAGTCTTTATTATCTTTACTTGAATTATCCGAAGAAGATTATCTTCACGCTCCCTATAGGAAAACTCTAGATGGTCTTTGTGGTGGTCAGCCATATTTTGTATACCGACTTTATATAACACTCCTCCATGGATGACCACCATTGCAATATGTTGCTTCATTAAAATCTTGAGTGAAAAATACGGTAGAGCAAAAAGAACTAGCTGAAAGAGTACAACACTTGGATCCTTTAGTGTGGTGTTGGTTGTTACGAACTTTCTCCCTTTGTCAAAGCTGCACCAGGAAAACCATTTAGGACAAAACCTGAGCTCAGAATGAGGTTGTTCACTGCCACGAATTTCTTTCTTCGTTATAACTGCGTTAGGAAAACCACTAGGGGCAAAACCTGAACACCTACGCCAGGAAAATCACTTGGGAAAAAATATGAACGCATAAAGCTTATAATAATGTCGACGTCAATGCAAATGTTGCCTCGTTAAAAACCCAGTATGGAAAACCACGTGGGAAAAAACCAGACCGAAGGAAAAGAGTACAACAGACATCGCCCGATAACAGTGTTGAACACACATATGCAGCCTCGCTAAAACCTTGACAAGGAAAACCCAATGGGACAAAACCTTGGCGAAGGAAAAAGAGTACAACGCGTTTAAGTTCAGCGGAAGATTCTACGAGTTTACTCCCCTGAAGTAAAATTTTCTCAAAGCGGTTGGTGGTGCAAATGCTTACAACTTTCAAAAAAAATGTTTTACTATTTGCAGTATGTGGAGGATTGACCGCAAGATCTTGTGTCGGGTGTACCACCAACATTGTACACCTTGCATTTAGATCCTCCATCTGTTGCACATCGATTCCATTTTATCGCTTCAACTTCAGGCATAAAAATAACGGATTCTTGTAAACTCATTTTTGTGTAGAATCAATTTTAGCCTTTAAATGTGTAACCTGCAAAATAAAAGTTATAACAACAACAAGATAATACGCAAATGATATTCTAACATGGTATTCTGGACCATAAATCAATATATCTACAAACGTGAGAAATAGATCACCTTCCATTCTAAGGGACCATAATGATGGTGCTAATTTAGTAGTACAACAAGTATCATGAGTATCAAAATTGGATATTTTACTTTGTACAAAAAAGTTTATGCTAGCATATTCTCGAACTTCAGGACGAGAAAATATTTTGATTTCAACGAGCTCTGATAATTTTGTTTATGCATGGATTTTAGCGCAATTAAGTGCTCTTTAAGAAGCCAAAGATGATATTATCAATTCATCTGCATTTTAACCTTATACCAAGAATATAAAACACACACAAGGATGTTCACAAAATTCTCCTATGTGGTGATTATGACTTAATTTCAAGCCTGACGTAATTCACGATGTCAGGTGGCTGCCTGAGTCAGAAACTCGAACCCTTTATGGATTCAAATATAATCACCAATCACTAGTCTGAGATAGATACAATCTGAGTCCTTTAGGAACAACCACGCTAAAGTGCATCAATATTAGGAGAATACTTTAGTTTGCAGAACCAATCCCGGGGTTTCAGGAAGAAACCCTCAAATTGTACTTTAGCCGATTATATTACTTTCTCTGCGCTTCATATCAGACACCAACCTATAACAAGCAGGCTTTACTATTTTACAGTGTGAGTCGGATCCGTTTTTTTTTCTTTTTCGATAGATTCCAACCTCTACCTTAGTTTGAGAGGATTGGATTATATGCCTACCAATCACAATGCCGATATTCCTCTGCAGAGAGGTATATGACCACTAATTTAAACAATAATCGATAATTATATATGATCTCACAAATTTCTCTAGTGCACTGTAAATTCAAATTTTTCACAGACTGGTACCGACGCCACTTCAGGGGTCTTTTCATCTTCTTATCTTTAATAAAGAGGTATAAACTTAGAGAATGTGGATCGTATTCCGATAGTCTCTACGAGCACTATCTGTAGTCTTTTAAAAAGCATTATATATTACAAAAGTGATTGGATCCTTTTATGAGGCATAAATAAAGTAATCGTTCATGCCTTATGCGTATCTTAATGCATGACTTGGTCACTGCGAGATGTATGATTTAACATGCTGAGAAAACTTCTCATGTATGCATTCTCAAGCAAATGACACACAATATTTTCCATGAGCTACTGCAGTTATGTGTTTTAATCATGAGAAATCTCCAACACCTCAATTACACCTAATATATTGGTGTGAGAAAAACAAAATGAGATATTTTCACGCTAATCTCAAGTGGCAGGCAAACTTTCTTTAATCAGGTTGTACAAAACACTTAACCAGATAACTTATCTGGTTATCGACATTGCTTACTCCAACCTCTTGTTGGTGTCTATCATCTTTATGTCTTTATGAGAGAACTATTTAAGTTTGTCGACATAACATGAGTCATCTTCTAGTGGCAGTTTTTCTCCGCCTGGCTAAGGCGGGCAAAAACTTTTAGGTTATCAACATAATTTGAACCAACATCTTGTGGTGACTTTTCTCCCTCTAATTAAAGTCGGAGAACCTTAAAGGTTATCAACCTCACTCACGCCAACTTCTGGTCACGAGTTGTCATGCCAGCTTCTGGTGGCATTTTAGTACTCCTGATCATGGCGGAAATATTAAAAAATCATTTCTGGAAACTTCTGGTTCCACAATTTTGTCTGATTTCAAGGAAAACTCTACTCATGATGGGTTTTGAGTATTAAATAAACCGCACATAAGGTATCCCAAAAACAGTTGCAGGCTCGACAAAGATGAGATATTCCACGCCGTTCATATTACGGCTTACTTCCTCCCCCTAACGACGGGAATACAGTCTCATATGCAGATATTACATGTTCAAGGTTTTAAAGTATTATGATGAATCAAAACCAACAACATATATATATTTAGGTGACGCCATGGACCAAACACGTAAATATGAAATGTAAGGTTGCTTCCCGAAACAGTATTGATAGTACACATTTGGTCGAGCAATCAACTAAGGATGCTTTGCAAAGAACTCAACTATACCATATTGAGTGTGCTCATGTGATTTTAGTGCTCGATATAATACCAACTGAAGGCAAAGCATCAAAAATCCTGTACATTTACCATCAAGAAAAATAAACTTAATTGGAGATTCCATAAAATGGGTATGAAACCAAATAATTTGCACAAATAGTTTGACAAATACAATATTACGTGTTAATAAAGATAAACAAGAGACCATCTATCAATAGTGAATGCGTCTATCAATACCTGGAAGTATTGAAAATTGTCCATAGTGTAGGGTGAATAAGCCCTACAAATGCCACCCTAAATCCTCTGTAGGAATATTGGTGATTTAGTGAGTTACCAAAATGCTTCTGTTAATGCTATTTATTCAACAAAATGTCTCAGGAAACACGAAATACAATTTACATCCATGTTCGACAGAAGCTTCGGGTTCTATAAAGGATGTCATGAGCATTTAGTATCGTTCTACCCATTTTGGTAGTACCTGGGTATCTAAGCGATCATGCCTAAGCATGAATAATTCATGGTAATTAAATTTATGGTTAATGATAACATGAGAATCGACTGTTCGAATTCTCGTATGACATACCCAATAAGATAGAGACTTAAACTTCTCTACACCATACTTTTGGCATGATACAAATGAAGTAATAAATACTTCATAAAATGTTCATTCGTTTTAAGGTGGTAACACCAAATATTTCTAAAACTCAACAGATTCTTTTGGAATCTGGTAGAAAATAAGACATCAATAGAAATAACTTTTGTACCACCTGTAGAATGATAAACGCTCTTTTAGAGCCGCCTATTATATTATTCGAACCCAAAATGGTATTTCACATTTCCCTAAACCTCTACAAAGCTATGAAATGGTTTGAAAATTTGTGTTTTTGTTACGCTGTCTTTGAGACAAATATCTCTATCGTCTATTTAGTACTGGATAGATTACTTATGGAATCCGTATCCTGATAGACGAGAGAAAAATAATAAAGGTATTAACAAAAGCATTTATTAACCATGGGTTATTCCGAAACCCAAAAAATTTTATGGTCATTCATGAATCCAAATAATCTCGAAGACCACTCCTAGGGTCCGTATTTTATGGATTACTGCTGAAATCCCTAATATTTTGGATTACTATAGGAATTTAGAATTTATATATTGACCATTTCTGGGGTCAACAACATCTTATGGATTCCTTCTGGAGTCCATTATTTACAAAATACGTAATTAAAATGAATAAAACTCAAAATAAAAGAAATATGCACATATATGGTACCAACATAATATCTACAAATCTCCATCTTCGTCACCTTCAGGGTCGACGAAATATCATTTTTACAAATGTGCACATAGATATTTTTTATGGAAAAAATTGCCTCAATATCAGCAACAAGTTACTTCAGGAACCACTGATATAGACCAGCTAGCAGTTCGTTACAAGTCACTTCTAGGACTGATCAGCTGGCGGAGCGCGCACCTTGTACCCACATTAAGTCACACAACATTCCAGCTTCTGGTGGAATAGTTTCAAATTTTCTGGAGATTATTACAGTCAAGAAAAATCAAATTTACGCCATCCTTCTGGGATGCGGCAATTTCTCGTTTTACCGGTATTAAAACCGTTAGTATCATAACGAAAAAATAAAACGCGAAATTATTATTAAAAATTGCGGAGTCACGATTCTCACATTTCCCATACTTTCCGGAAGGTATGAATTAACATATATAAATTCTGCTAATATATATGCCTTAATTGATAGGAGGTTCAGTAGAAATTGAAAACTTAAATGATATCCTGATCACAATAAAAATTATATAGGGGATAAAATTATAATTAATAGAAACACAACAAAAAAAGATTACAAAATAAATATAATAATTTGACAACGTTATTCTCTATAAATTAATTAAAATGAATTAAAGGTAATAATAATTTGACCATCACCAACTTTTTGTGCTGATAACGAATTACGTAATGATCACTGACATCGTATTATGTAATGATCACATCGATTGCTCAATAGTTGTGTATCAGTACATGATGCGGTATGACACGCATTAGTAAATATGCACAGGATAAGAAATTGAGGAAGGCAAAAAAGCTTTCTCATTTCCCTTTTTATTACATACGTTAGAATAGATTAACCATGGCTATTCATAGCCCATGGTGCATGCTAACAAATTAGCATAAGCTGCCACATGTATACCAATATGGCAGTCTTTATTATCTTTACTTAAAATATCCGAAGAAGATTATTTTCACGTTCCCTAGAGGAAGAATCTAGATGGTCTTGGTGGTCAGCCACATTTTATGTACCGATTTTATATAACAAAACCTAAAATTTGGTTACTATTTACTAAGATATCTATGTGTCTAAGACGAGGGTTTAATAACAGATCGTCTATGTGTTTTAGATACAAGTCTTCTTTATTGCTTTTTATAGAAGGGAGATATAGGGGCTCCAACATCAATAGAGGGGCTCCTCTATGAGGCGAGGTGACCCAATTTTTCGTTAAGGGATGTCCAAGGAGTAAAGTTAGATGTCCATTTTACCTTTTATCCAATAAAAAAAGACAAATTTGTCCTTTAATTAAAATCTTTCCATCTCCTCTATATCTTCTCCTTCTCCATTTTAATCAAATTTCTCCATCGAATCAAAATTTTATCGCCGATTAAACTCCCAATTTCGTGATGAAGAATACTAATAAATGTGTAGAAAGTAGTAGTGATGACAATCCGGATAAAACTAAATTACACTAACTAATTTGATGATATCACGATTTGAAAGATTGATTTTTTGTTGTTCAGAGAAACTTACGGTTGGGTTTCATGTCGAACCCAACCGTAACACCAAGAACACCGAAGAACACCATTTTTGCCCAGATTTACGGTTGGGTTTTCAACCAAACCCAACCGTAACTAATTTGTTCTTCATATTACGGTTGGGTTATTAAACAAACCCAACCGTAACTTCAAATGTAGGAGATGAAGATTCAATTAAAATTTACGGTTAGGTTTTCAACCAAACCCAACCGTAACTAATCTTCAAACCCCAATTGTAAAATTAGATAAATATATTTTGAGATTTTTTTTATTTCTAGAGAATTGAAAGACGGAGCTAACAAAAAAAAAATGAGGTCAATCGGACATCGTATGAAGGAATTATGATCAAAACGGTGACATTTTTATTTGTATCCAGAAAGAGTTACGGTTGGGTTGGGCCAATAAACCCAACCGTAACTCTGGCCTCTTGGAGGCCCAAAATGCTCAGAGTTACGGTTGGGTTTATTGGCCCAACCCAACCGTAATTCTTCCTGGATACAAATAAAAATGTCACCGTTTTGATCATAACTCCTTCATACGATGTCCGATTGACCTCATTTTTTTTGGGTTAGCTCCGTCTTTCAATTCTCTACAAGATAGAAATGAAAAAAATCTCAAAATATATTTATCTAATTTTACAATTGGGGTTTGAAGATTAGTTACGGTTGGGTTTCAAGGCAAAACCCACCCTTAACTATATGATGAAACATGCACTAAAGCTAACAGAATTAGTTACGGTTGGGTTATAAGCCAAAACCCAACCGTAAATTCTACTGTGAACTCAAAATTAGATTGTCTAATTTTTGTGTTTTTTCGGTTTTTCTTTGTTTGAATGACCCAATTTACCTTTAATCTAGTTAAAATGATTGAATAATTTCAAAATTTTGATTTTAACACTCAAATTTGACCTCAAAAACCAATGCTCAAAAGGATGAGTTACGGTTGGGTTTTAAGGTAGAACCCAACCGTAACTCTGTGTTGAAATGGTGTTCTTCATTTTCTTCCACTTACGGTTGGGTTTTCAACAAGACCCAACCGTAAGTCTGGATGTTCTTGGTGTTACGGTTGGGTTCGACATGAAACCCAACCTTAACTTTCTCTGAATCACAAAATATCAAACTTTCAAATCGTGATTTCATCTAATTTGAGCCATAAAAAGATCAAGAGTTTAATCTAGAGGTATCTAAATGATACTATGGTTGATTGAATCAAAATCTAGGGTTAAAAAAAAACGACAAAATTTTCTTAAATTTCATCAAGTTTTTCTTCCCACAA